>JASFAX010007304.1:0-26231 GCA_030737875.1 Allium sativum
AAATAGATTTTTATCGAAATGAACTAGTTTTGAACTAGGATTATAATTCTATTTATTTTTAAATAAATAAATTGAATTTGAAAAGGGTTTTAAAAATAACCAAAATTTCCAATGATTGCATTGGAGTGGATTTGAATCGAAATTGTCTTCGGAATATTTCGATGTTGGAATTCGTGATTATACAGATGTTGTTATGGAAATTTGAAAGATATATATTTATATCGTTATTTCCAATACGACATTTGTTAGTCGTAGAATTCGATATTGAATATAAGCCGATATATTTTCTATTCAGAGCCTTGTATTGAATAACGAATGTGATTTGGGTTTGTCGTGAATGGTGTCTTCACTAACACTGTTCTTGAACCCAGTTGAGAAATGATTAAATCTTTTTATTTAGATTTAATGAAGTGTATCAATTAAATAATATTTAATTGGAATTGAAGTGATATTGATTTTTGGGTTTATCGTGAACAGTGTTTTAAATAACACTCGTTCTTTAACCCGATAATTAATGAATGTGATTTTGGGTTTATCGTGAACCGTGTTTTGAAAGACACTGATTCTTTAACTCAGTTAACGATTAAAACTAAGTGGAGTTTTGATGAATCTTTAAATAGATTGGAAAGATCGAGAATGGAGTATCACCAGTTTTACTCCAAGCGATAGTCAAATCTTTAATTAGATTTGAACGTGAAATGGTAATTGAATTACCGATAACACTGTGGTGTTAGATATGAAGTACTACCAGTTTTACTTCATGGGATGAATAGGTTGGGATTGGGAAAATAACATAAATGATTACTTCGGTGTGGTTCGATAATCCCGACTAGTTTGAATTGATATTCAAGGGTGATTAAAGAATAAATTTAGAGAATTTATCTTGGATAAAATTAATGGGAACTTTTCCCAAAGTATAGGAATATTTGAATAAAAGAATATTCTGAATTGGAATGAGGCGTATGTTGTGTTTGTGTAACACTTTTATAATATATACGCGAGTTATTCAGAAAGACCGGGTTTATCCCATTCTGAATAACTGATTCGACGTGGTGTCGAAGATGAAGACGGTGGTCGAAGATCGGAAGTCTTCACGTCGTTTGGGTGATTACTGATGATCTTGATTGGGCTGTACACCCAAGAAGATGGAAACAGTTTGTGATCGTCCAGACGTACTTGGAGATCGATGGATATGCGAGGTACTAGGTGCCTCCGGTTTCGTTCAGACCCAGAACGGACTTGTAAATGGACTGTGTGTCTGACATTGGATTTTAGTCTGTGTGATTGATCTCTATTAAATATATATCTGTTTGGCGGCGGAGAATTTATTCTCTTACTTAACGCCCTTCTCTGAGACGTACGAGCTCAGGGGTTATATATTGATGGATATCAAACGCATGGAGTGAATTGCCTGTGTGGCATGCCTAAGTGGCAATTGATCGAGGCTTCTGTTGAAAAGCAAAGTCTTGTGGTGATGATCAAAGCACAGCCTGTGTGGCACAGCTTTGTGTAACGTGAATTCGCGAGCCTCGCACCCCGGTTGTGAACCAAAAACGGGAGACGGACCTCAGGGAGGACTTGCGTTTCTTTCTAGTTAGAAGTGGCGTCAGTGGTTTTACACGCCCTGACGAGTTTGACTTATGTGGTTGTTGCTGTTGCGAGGCGCCTCGGTTATATCGGTTTCGGCCGATGCATTCTGGTCGGCAGACGGACCAGACTTACACCCCATAGGGTGGGGAGACGTAGTGTTCAGGGTTTAAGTTTAATCCACATCGGTGGACCGGCCCTGTCGCTCCAAGGTCACTCGAGCTCTGACCTGTGGCTCGGGCTAGAGAGTCACGAATCGGTTGAGGACTATCTTTTGCCTCGGTTCATAGACGGAAATCCAATTTCCAAATACGACATTGCGATTTTGATTGTATAACTTATATATGGCGACATAGTGGTATGGGGCATTCATGCCGCCTATGATTGATACTTATGATTTGAAGTGTTTTATACACTATGCACTTATAATAGTATCAAATGATTTGTTTTAAACGTATCAAGCATTCTTTGGCTGTTATAAGGGAAAACCCTATCCTCGACTGCGTTGCATTGTGTGATGGGACCTGGGTCTTATAACAGCTTCATTTTTCTTTATTTAGCATTGCGCTGTTGTTTTATGCACTGGTATTCTTGGGAGGAAACCCGTTCCGTGTTATACGGCGTGGTCCCTTGATTTACCTAACTTTTAAAAATAAAGAATAATAACTGTTTTAGTTCTCACACCAGTCACATGACTGACCTGGAGTTTATTGTTTTAACCTAAACTCTGGGTGCCCTTATTTTGACACGGGCAGCTAGTAGTTTTGGTTTTGCAGATTATATTCACAGGATCCTGGTTTACAGCTGGAATGATATCCGGAAAGCTTTGTATCCGTATATCTCTTCTAGTTGTGTATTGTATTATTTTCCGCTGCTATGTATTTAAATGTAATTTAAATCTCTGATATTTCTGTGTAATATTCATTTATACTCTGTATATTCTTGTAATCTGATGCATTGTTGTAATATACAATGAAATGTTCTTTTGTATGCGTTCTGATTTGTCGTGTTCTCAAAACAATTCGTTCTTTCTCTTCTCTTCGGAGACCGGGGAAGTTCGGGTCGTTTCATTTTGGTATCAGAGCTTTGGTTTACAAAGCAGAGAACAAGGCACATTAGAAACATACGAAAGAATTCATCAGATATTGGATTAGTAATATCCAATTAGAATGACTCGTTAGAGATGGGATCAGTAGTATCCTAGAACGAGTGTGAAGAGTATATTTTTGAAAATGAAAACAAATTTTTTTGTTTTGAAAATTTAAATCAATTATACGTATTTGATTATTTATTTATATTGATTAGGACAGTCCAATATATAAAGATTTCGCGTATGCGCCTAGCTAGCGTCTATTCGAAGTTTTAATATACTGGATAGATATAGAATCACACTCTAGTCGCCCGGGGGTGATTCTGATGATTGATATATCATCATCAGAGTTTATATTCGAGTGACGAACGTGTAACATCTATATATTTCCTATTGACTGGTGTGAGAACCAAAATTAGATAGGGCTAATTGTTGTGATTTGGCATCAAAAACATGATTTTTGTATATGTATCAAAATTATGAATTTGAAACTCTAATTCACTAATTGACTGATGTTTGTGTTGTTTGTTTATTTTGTTTGATAATTTTGAACCATTATGCCTAATATAACCCAATATTGAACTGTATCGAAAATTGGTTGTTTTTGCTTGCATATACATATATACATTGAACAGGTCATAGCAAGGAGGCTAGAGCCGAAGAATAAAATTTGTTTGCCCGACAAATAGGTACATGTTTACTACATAATTTACTGTTTTGTTTGGGTGATGATGATTTTGTGAGCCTATTGGCTAGCCGCTTGGCTTTTTCTTTTTCTTTTTGAGATCTGAAGGACCGGGGAAGCTATTTGAAATTCCCCGATGCTCCCGGTGCAGGGGAGGTTATGGCGAAATTTTTCAAAAATTTAGGGTGTTAGCCAAATTTTTGAGATTTTAGAAAATTCTCAGAAACTAAAGAGTTGGAGAATAGAAGCCAGATCGAACGTAGAGTTGATTAATCAAACCACTTTCGACTTTGTTCCTTTTCGGGGACGAAAAGTTTTAAGTGGGGGAGATTGTAACAACCCGTAAAATGCGAGCCAGTTTGAAATTTTTGTTTTGGCAATTTTATCGAATTTTGTTTATTTAAAATGAATTATTTTAAATAAAATCAACGAGAAATTTATTTTGAATGGAATTAGAACGTATATATTATATACGTCGTCGTTAGAATATAAATAATTATATATAATTATAAAAGGAATTGAAAATGGCGCGGTAGTTCGAAAATTCGATTTCTAATTTCAAATGAATATACAGAATTCAATATAAGTCAGAATTGAACGAAACAAGAAATATTTGAATCTGTATAACTATATCTTTGTAACGAAGTTAACAAACTGAGATTTCATCTTAGAAATGATAAGATATGTCCAGTTGAAAATTCTGAATAGTCGCTATGGAATTCAGGCCCTTAAAAATGGACATTTTGCAAATGACCTCGGATTTCGACGAAACTAGTTTTGTTGGGTCCGGGATGTGAAGTTATTGCTAGGTTTCAAATTTCATAATTTTTCGAATCAATATGTGAGCGTGGCAAAGGAAAACGCGTTTGACCAGTTTCAGTTGATTTTAATCGACTGGAAATTGGCCATTTTTCATACGGTCTCAGAATTCAACGAAACTAGTTTTGTTAGGACCGTATCGTCAATACGAAGCTAGAAAACATTTTTCGGGAATTTTTCTAGTTAGTATGTGGCCCCGGTAATTTGAAATGTACGTTTAAAATTCAATATAGCGATTTAAATGTAAATTTAACGGAAACTGATTGTAACGATCAAACCAGCTTACGATACATATCCCATTGTGTTCGGAATGGGGGTAAAACGCTATGGACGACAGGCGGTGGGCCTCGTTTAGAGGTCATATGTAAAAGTCAACCCTTGTGCATAATTTAATAATTAAATAATAAAATAAAATAATAAAAAAAACCTATTCCCTCCCCTTTTCTTTCTGCCTTGGCCCCCCCGATCATTAATCAGAAAAAAAAAAAAAGAGAAAACCTAGAAACTAAAACGCGCCGCCCCTGACCCTCGAACGACGCCGACGAACCCTTCACCGAAGCCCCCACCGTCAGACCAACCTCCTCCTCCCACCGAACCACACCCCGAAGCAACCCTCGACAAATCGAAGCAGCCCCCTCGTCGAAGCCTCGAACCACCGCCGCGACGCCTCGCTGAACCTCCGAACGCCGCCTGAGCCGCCCTTGACTTCCCTCCTCCCCTTCGCATACCACGGTAAGCATTTAATTTATTTTATTTTTATTTTTGTTTTATAAAACTGATTTATAGCTAATTACTGTATTTTTTTTTCTAGTTTTATAAACTGTTTTTTTTTTATATAAACTGAAATTATAAAAGGTAATTACTGATTTTTGTTTTAGAATTTTAAAACAGAATTTTTAAAAGAATTTTAAAAAACAGAAATTTTTAAAAGAATTTTAAAACAGAAATTTTTAAAAGAATTTTAAAACAGATTTTTTAAAAGAATTTTAAAACAGAAATTTTTAAAAGAATTTTAAAACAGAAATTTTTAAAAGAATTTTAAAACAGAATTTTTAAAAGAATTTTAAAACAGAAATTTTTAAAAGAATTTTAAAACAGAATTTTTAAAAGAATTTTAAAACAGAATTTTTAAAAGAATTTTAAAACAGAAATTTTTAAAAGATTTTAAAAGCAGAATTTTTGAAAAGAAGAATAAAAACTGGATTTTTTTAAAAGAAGAATAAAAACTGGATTTTTTGAAAAGAAGAATAAAAACTGTTTGGAAAAGAAAACAAAAACTGTTTTGAAAAGAAAACAAAAACTGTTTTGAAAAGAAAACAAAAACTGTTTTGGAAAAAAAAAGGATTTGGACTTGAAAATAAAGATCATATTTTTAAAAATAGAAAAGACGAAATTTTTGTTAAGTAGAAGAAGTAAGATAGATTCTTATATTTTTAAAATAATAAAAATATAATTTTTACATCATAGGAAAGATCAAATCTTTGTTATAAAAATAGAAATTTTTATAAAAGGCATAAAGAAGGATTTTTATATATTGAATAGAGAAATAAAAATATGATTTTTATATATTGAACTTTGAACTAAAAATTCGACTTTTACATATGTAGTGGCTACAGCAACGAAGATGACAAAGATGCGATAGCGATGAAGATTTCCTGCAAAAGAAGTGCCGTGGAGCTAGGATAGCTATATGTGAGAATTTCTCACCTTTCAATTCTTTTTCTAGTTATATATATACTAGGATGCAGACGGTGCTTAGTAGCACCCGACACAATCGTCCACAGACCATGGACTTGTTTGTTTGGTTGCATAGATTAGTTGAATTATTTGTTTGAATTGAACTGTTGGGTGAGATGAAATTGATTTGATTGATGTGTGAATGGCGTGGGCCTTCACTAGACCGGGGATAAGGCGAGGCCTTGTCCCGTTTCTAGTATCGTGCCGTTATGCCGCCGAAATTTTCTAAAATATGTTAGAAAATAAAAATATCATTTTATTGTGTAAATGAATTGAATAGAAATTCATAGGTTGAAATGAAATGTTTTATCGTTAAAAATATAATTTTTAACGTGAATGTGAATAAATAAATATTCATTTACAAACCAGACGGTTTGTTTATGTACACTTATTTGAATGACATTGATTGGGACGATAAATTTTACACATCGCCCAACTGCACAAATAAAATCTGTGTTTGTTTGTTTGAAACCCCACACGGGTGTTGGGATGAAATTTGAAGTTCACTCATCCTGATTGATTAAATATGTCGATCGATTGATTGACAGGCTGTTATAAGCGTTGAATATCTATATTTGATGCTTATACAGTGTAGTGCACTTTGGTTGATGGTTGATTATTTTCAATGCTATTATATACATGTGTTGTATGCAAATCCATATAATTAATTTTATATGGTAATTGATTGGGCCTCATTCCAGTTTTGAAAAAGAAATATTTGAAATAGAAATTTATGAAGCCGTGTTGATTAGATTGACGCCATTTTGACGTGAACGATATTTATATCAATTTTAAGTGATTTCGAAATGAATTGAATTGAAAACAAATTCAAAGTGAATTGAATTGAAAGTGATTTCGAAATGAATTGAATTGAAAACGAATTCAAAGTGGATTGAATTGAAAGTGATTTCGAAATGAATTGAATTGAAAACGAATTCAAAGTGAATTGAATTGAAAGTGATTTCGAAATGAATTGAATTGAAAACGAATTCAAAGTGAATTGAATTGAAAGTGATTTCGAAATGAATTGAATTGAAAACGAATTCAAAGTGAATTGAATTGAAAGTGATTTCGAAATGAATTGAATTGAAAACGAATTCAAAGTGAATTGAATTGAAAGTGATTTCGAAATGAATTGAATTGAAAACGAATTCAAAGTGAATTGAATTGAAAGTGATTTCGAAATGAATTGAATTGAAAACGAATTCAAAGTGAATTGAATTGAAAGTGATTTCGAAATGAATTGAATTGAAAACGAATTCGAATTGAATTGAAAGTGATTTCGAAATGAATTGAATTGAAAACGAATTCAAAGTGAATTGAATTGAAAGTGAATTGAAATGAATTCAAATTGAATTGAAATTTGAATTGAATAGAAATGAATTTTGAAACGAATCTATAAAGAAGAATTCAATTTTGTTTTGAATTGAAATGGAAGTTGAAATAGATTTTTGAAACGAATTCAAAACTATTTATATAATTCGTTTTAAATAGAAATCGACGATATATATATTATATATATTATATATATAATATAATGGCCTGAATAGAACGCGGCGCACCGCGGTAGTTCGTGAATTTCGACCATTTATTTCAAACGGACGTTGCGGGAGATCCGACCGTCGGATTCTCCTAAAACCGGAACCGTTGGGTTCGTATCGAAAAGAGCTTTCTAGCGAATGTTAGAAATTTGAAATCTAACGGTTGGATTTGGAATTATGTCCAAATCAAATTTGAAAAAGGTCGCTGTAAGTGCAGTTCGATGGCCATTGATGGAAATCGACTGTACGGGCCTTGATAAAATTATTAAAAATAGTAATAATTTGTGTAAAATCATAAGAAATGATTTGTGAAGAATTGGGATGAAAAACTCCATATTTGAAAAGATAAAAATAGATTTTTATCGAAATGAACTAGTTTTGAACTAGGATTATAATTCTATTTATTTTTAAATAAATAAATTGAATTTGAAAAGGGTTTTAAAAATAACCAAAATTTCCAATGATTGCATTGGAGTGGATTTGAATCGAAATTGTCTTCGGAATATTTCGATGTTGGAATTCGTGATTATACAGATGTTGTTATGGAAATTTGAAAGATATATATTTATATCGTTATTTCCAATACGACATTTGTTAGTCGTAGAATTCGATATTGAATATAAGCCGATATATTTTCTATTCAGAGCCTTGTATTGAATATCGAATGTGATTTGGGTTTGTCGTGAATGGTGTCTTCACTAACACTGTTCTTGAACCCAGTTGAGAAATGATTAAATCTTTTTATTTAGATTTAATGAAGTGTATCAATTAAATAATATTTAATTGGAATTGAAGTGATATTGATTTTTGGGTTTATCGTGAACAGTGTTTTAAATAACACTCGTTCTTTAACCCGATAATTAATGAATGTGATTTTGGGTTTATCGTGAACCGTGTTTTGAAAGACACTGATTCTTTAACTCAGTTAACGATTAAAACTAAGTGGAGTTTTGATGAATCTTTAAATAGATTGGAAAGATCGAGAATGGAGTATCACCAGTTTTACTCCAAGCGATAGTCAAATCTTTAATTAGATTTGAACGTGAAATGGTAATTGAATTACCGATAACACTGTGGTGTTAGATATGAAGTACTACCAGTTTTACTTCATGGGATGAATAGGTTGGGATTGGGAAAATAACATAAATGATTACTTCGGTGTGGTTCGATAATCCCGACTAGTTTGAATTGATATTCAAGGGTGATTAAAGAATAAATTTAGAGAATTTATCTTGGATAAAATTAATGGGAACTTTTCCCAAAGTATAGGAATATTTGAATAAAAGAATATTCTGAATTGGAATGAGGGGTATGTTGTGTTTGTGTAACACTTTTATAATATATACGCGAGTTATTCAGAAAGACCGGGTTTATCCCATTCTGAATAACTGATTCGACGTGGTGTCGAAGATGAAGACGGTGGTCGAAGACCGGAAGTCTTCACGTCGTTTGGGTGATTACTGATGATCTTGATTGGGCTGTACACCCAAGAAGATGGAAACAGTTTGTGATCGTCCAGACGTACTTGGAGATTGATGGATATGCGAGGTACTAGGTGCCTCCGGTTTCGTTCAGACCCAGAACGGACTTGTAAATGGACTGTGTGTCTGACATTGGATTTTAGTCTGTGTGATTGATCTCTATTAAATATATATCTGTTTGGCGGCGGAGAATTTATTCTCTTACTTAACGCCCTTCTCTGAGACGTACGAGCTCAGGGGTTATATATTGATGGATATCAAACGCATGGAGTGAATTGCCTGTGTGGCATGCCTAAGTGGCAATTGATCGAGGCTTCTGTTGAAAAGCAAAGTCTTGTGGTGATGATCAAAGCACAGCCTGTGTGGCACAGCTTTGTGTAACGTGAATTCGCGAGCCTCGCACCCCGGTTGTGAACCAAAAACGGGAGACGGACCTCAGGGAGGACTTGCGTTTCTTTCTAGTTAGAAGTGGCGTCAGTGGTTTTACACGCCCTGACGAGTTTGACTTATGTGGTTGTTGCTGTTGCGAGGCGCCTCGGTTATATCGGTTTCGGCCGATGCATTCTGGTCGGCAGACGGACCAGACTTACACCCCATAGGGTGGGGAGACGTAGTGTTCAGGGTTTAAGTTTAATCCACATCGGTGGACCGGCCCTGTCGCTCCAAGGTCACTCGAGCTCTGACCTGTGGCTCGGGCTAGAGAGTCACGAATCGGTTGAGGACTATCTTTTGCCTCGGTTCATAGACGGAAATCCAATTTCCAAATACGACATTGCGATTTTGATTGTATAACTTATATATGGCGACATAGTGGTATGGGGCATTCATGCCGCCTATGATTGATACTTATGATTTGAAGTGTTTTATACACTATGCACTTATAATAGTATCAAATGATTTGTTTTAAACGTATCAAGCATTCTTTGGCTGTTATAAGGGAAAACCCTATCCTCGACTGCGTTGCATTGTGTGATGGGACCTGGGTCTTATAACAGCTTCATTTTTCTTTATTTAGCATTGCGCTGTTGTTTTATGCACTGGTATTCTTGGGAGGAAACCCGTTCCGTGTTATACGGCGTGGTCCCTTGATTTACCTAACTTTTAAAAATAAAGAATAATAACTGTTTTAGTTCTCACACCAGTCACATGACTGACCTGGAGTTTATTGTTTTAACCTAAACTCTGGGTGCCCCTATTTTGACACGGGCAGCTAGTAGTTTTGGTTTTGCAGATTATATTCACAGGATCCTGGTTTACAGCTGGAATGATATCCGGAAAGCTTTGTATCCGTATATCTCTTCTAGTTGTGTATTGTATTATTTTCCGCTGCTATGTATTTAAATGTAATTTAAATCTCTGATATTTCTGTGTAATATTCATTTATACTCTGTATATTCTTGTAATCTGATGCATTGTTGTAATATACAATGAAATGTTCTTTTGTATGCGTTCTGATTTGTCGTGTTCTCAAAACAATTCGTTCTTTCTCTTCTCTTCGGAGACCGGGGAAGTTCGGGTCGTTTCAAATTAGAATGGAAATATTTATATAGATCGATGTTAGAATATAATTATTTATTTTAAATTATAAAAGGAATTGAAAATGGCGCGGTAGTTCGATTTCAAACTTCAATTGAACGTACTGGGTGCAAAATAAACCGGATTTTGGCGAAACCAAAAATATTAGAATCTAATTGAGAATATCTTTCCAACGAATCCGAAAAATTGAAATTTCATAGCGGGGATAAAAAGTTATGTCCAGTTGAAATTTCAGAATAGTCGCTATGAAATTCTGGCCCTTAAAATGGAAATTTTGCAAACGATCTCGGTTTTCGACGAAACAACTTTTGTTGGATTCGTGATGTCAAGTTAATGTTAGATTCCAAAATTCATAATTTTTCGAATCAATATGTGAGTGTGGCAAAGGAAAACGCATTTGACAAGTTTCAGTTGATTTTAATCGATTGGAAAATGGCCATTTTTCAAACGGTCTCAGAATTTGATGAAATTAGTTTTGTTAGGACCGTATTGTCAATACGAAGCTAGAAAATATTTTTCGGGAATTTTTCTAGTTAGTATGTGGCCTCGATAAATTGAAATGTGCGTTCAAATTCAATATATAGAGTTATATTTTGATTTTGATGAAAACTGATCGAAACGATCGAATCAGCTTGCGGTACCTATCCCATTGTGTTCGGAATGGGGTAATTATGGTAATTAGCTATGGACGACAGGCGGTGGGTTCGATTTCGAGGTCGAAATTAATAGTTGCTTTTTGAAATAATTAAATAATTGAATAACATATATATTTTCTTTATAGCCCCTCCCTTTCCCTTTTCTTCCTACAGATCAGATCGAACGAGAAATATAAAAAAAGGGGGGCAGAGGCGATCGAAGAAACCATCGCGCCCCCCCTCGTTCAGGACCGCCGTCGAGCTTCCACCCGCCGCCGTCGCCCCCTTCTGCTCCTCCTTCTTCCAGCTTCTCCCATCGAGCGCGAACTCTCCCCCACCCATCGCAACGCTTGGAACCGCGCCCCCCCAAGCCACCCTGTGCCACCGCGAAGTACCCCCCCCGAGCCTCCGAAGCACCACCTCGAGCCACAGAAGGACGCACCCCCCCTCTTCCATTTTAACTGTATGTTTTTATTATTTTAATTCTATTCTCTTTAGTTATATATATATATATATAAGAGTATTTAATTTATTAAAAACAAAAATAGGGTTTTTACGTTATTTATAAATAAGGAATTTGATTTTTAATTTAAATAAAGATTTGAATTTTTTTTTATTATATAGTGAAAAGATTCAATTTTTAGAAATGAAAAAGAAGTGATTTATAGTGAAGTAAAGATGTGATTTTTAATGAAGTAAAGACGAGATTCTTAGCATATGAAAGATGAGATTTTTGAAATAGAAAAGATTAATTTTTTAAGTGAAAGATTAGATCTTTGTTTAGGAGAAAAGATTTGATTTTTATATTTGATAAAGATATAATTTTTATGAAGTAATAGCGAATATAAAAATATGATTTTTATATTAGTAGAGTATTAAAAATATGACTTTTATATTGTAGAAAGGATAAAAATACGATTTCTATATTATATGGATAGTAAAAATTTGATCTTTATATATGTAGCGAAGTAAAAATCTATTTTTTTATTATATATATATTGAAATAAAAATGGGATTTTTATAGCGATGATATAAAAATTCGATCTTTATATTAGAAGTAGATACAAAAATATAATTTTTATATAGGAAGGAGCGTTATAAAAATATATTCTTTATTGGAAGAAGAGCGATATAAAAATATAATTTTTATATAGAGAATAGTGTAATAAAAATATAATCTTTTTTATATAACACCGGTGTAAAAATAGAATTTTTATCTATATAGTAGCGGTGTAAAAATAGAATTTTATCTATATGGTAGCAATATAAAAATGTGACATTTATATATATAGCGAAGTTATAAAAATGTGATTTTTAATATAAACTTCGTGAAACAGACTGCGTTGGAAACAAGAGGAAGATCTCCTACATATGAAGAGTCGTGGTGTTTGGTTTAGCTCTTGGTGAGAACTCCTCACTTTTAATTTATTTTCAAGTTGAAATATATACTAGGATGCAGACGGTGTTTAGTAGCACCCGACACCCGTCGTCCACAGACCATGGATGACTTGTTTGTTTGATTGTTGTGTAGTGAAATTTGATTGTGTGATGTGGAATAAAATAAAATATTTTATAGTGGAAAATATTTTATAGTTAAAAATATGATTTTTAACGTGTATATAAAATAAATATTTATAAACAAATCGAACGATTTGTTTATATACACTGATTTGACTAATATTGATTGGGACGATAAATTTTACACATCGCCCTACTGCACAAATAAAATGTGTGTTTGTTGATTTGAAACCCCACACGGGTATTGGGATGATATTTGACGTACACTAATCCTGATTGTTTAGTTGTATGTCAATCGATGGATTGACAGACTGTGTAAGCGTTAATTATTTATATTTAATGCTTATGCAATGGTGTGGTGCACTCTGGATGATGGTTGATTATTTATCGTTGCTATTATATACATGTATTGTAGAAAATCCATATAATTAACATTATATGGTAATTGATTGGGCCTCATTCCAATTTCGAAAATAAATTCATGTGTGGAATTAAAAATAAATTCATGTTTTGAATTGAATAAATTCATGTGTTGAATTGAAAATAAATTCATGTGTTGAATTGAAAATATGTATTCATGTGATGAATAAAAGCCGTGTTAATTAGATTGACGCCATTTTGACGTGAACGATATTTATATCGATTTTATTCATTTTTATATTAAATATAGAAAAGGAAGTGATTTCAAAATATAACGTTTTGAAAATATTATCATTTGTATATCGATGATGTGGAATATTCAATTTTGACTAGAAATTGAATATGAAGTGGAAATCATTTTGAAAACGAATTTAAAACGATTTATAAAATACGTTTTAAAAGGAAATCGACGAAATATACAATATATATATAAATTATATAGAATGGCCTGAATAGAACGCGCCGCGCTGCGGCAGTTCGCGAATTTCGACCATTGAATTCGAATGGATGTTACGAGAGATCCGACCATCGGATTCTCCTAAAACCGAAACCGTTGGGTTCATATCGAAAAGAGCTTTCTAACGAATATTAGAAATTAGAAATCTAACGGCTGGATTTGGAATTAGGTCCAAATCAAATTTGGAAAAGGTCGCTATAAGTGTAGTTCGATGGCCGTTGGTGGAAATCGACTGCACGTACCTTGAAAAAATTATTAAAAATAGTGATAATTTGTGTAAAATCATAAGAAATGATTTGTGAAGAATTGGGATGAAAAAATCCAAATTTGAAAAGATAAAAATAGTTTTTTATCGAAATGAACTAGTTTTGAATTAGAATTATAATTCATTTATTTTTGAAATAAATAAATTGGATTTGAAATGGTTTTGAAAATAAACAGAATTTCCAATAATTGAATTGGAATGGATTGAATCGAAATTATCTTTGGAATATTTCGATGTTGGATTTCGTGATTATACATATATTGTTATGGAAATTGAAAGATATATTTATATCGTTATTTCCAATACTATATTTGTTGGTCGTAGAATTTGATATTGAATATAAGCCGATATATTTTCTATTCAGAGCCTTGTATTTAATATCAAATGTGATTTGGGTTTGTTCTGAATGGTGTCTTTATTAACACTGTTCTTAAACCCAGTTGAGAAAAAGATTAAATCTTTTTATTTAGATTTACCAATTAAATAGTATTTAATTGGAATTAAATTAGAATTAATTTTTGGGTTTATCGTGAACGGTGTTTTAAATAACACTTGTTCTTTAACCCGATAATTAATAGAATGTGATTTTGGGTTTATCGTGGACCGTATTTTAAACGACATTGGTTCTTTAACCCAGTTAAAGACAGGATATTGATCTCTGTGAAGATTAAAACTAAGTGGGGTTTTAATGAATCTTTAATTAGATTGAAATGGTCGAGAATGGAGTATCACCAGTTTTGCTCCAGGCGATTGTTAAATCTTTAATTAGATTTGAACGTGAGATGGTAATTGAATTTACCGATAACACCGTGGTGTTAGATATGAAGTATTACCAGTTTTACTTCATGGGATGAATAGGTTGGGATTGGGAAATAAAATAAATGATTACCTTAGTGTGGTTCGCTAATCCCGACTTGTTTGAATTGATACTCAAGGAAGATTAAAGATTAAATTTAAAGAATTTATCTTTGATAAAATTAATGGGAACCTTTCCCAAAGTGTAAGATATTTAAATGAAAGAATAATCTGAATTGGAATGAGGCGTATGTTGTGTTTGTGTAACACTTGTTTATTATATACGCGAGTTATTCAGAAAGACCGGGTTTATCCCATTCTGAATAACTGATTCGACGTGGTGTCGAGTTATTCAAGGGTCGATGCGTTCTGTCCCTGAGACATGGGCTAGATTGTCTTGAATTCGGTGGAGGACGATCCCTTGCCTCGGTTCACAGATGGAAATCCAGCTTCCAATACGTGATTTTGCGGTTTTGATTGTAGAGCCTAGTATGGCGACATAGTGGGATGGGGCATTTATGTCGTCTATGATTGATACTTATGATTGAAATTGTCTTATACACTATGCACTTATAATAGTATCAAATGATTTGTTTTTAGCGTATCAAGCATTCTTTGGCTATTATAAGGTAAAAACCCTATCCTCCGGCTTGCATTGCATTGTGTGATGGGACCTGGGTCTTATAATAGCTTCATTTTTCTTTATTTAGCATTGCGCTGTTGTTTTATGCACTGGTGTTCTTGGGAGGAAACTCGTTCCGTGTTATACGGCATGGTCCCTTGATTTACCAAACTTTAAAATAAAGATTAATAATTGTTTTAGTTCTCACACCAGTCACATGACTGACGTGGAGTTTATTTTTTCAACCTAAACTCTGGGTGCCCTTATTTTGACACGGGTAACTAGTAGTTTTGGTTTTGCAAATTTATATTCATAGGAACCTGATTTACAGCTGGAATGATATCCCGAAAGCTCTGTATCCGAATATCTTCTTCTAGTTGTGTATTGTATTATTTTCCGTTGCCATGTAATGTATTGTAATCTCTGATATTTTGTGATGTGTAATATTAATTCATACTCTGTGTATTCTTGTATTCTGATGAATTGTTGTAATAAACAATGAAAGGTTCTTCTGTTTGCATTCGAATTTGTCGTGTTCTCAAAACAATCAGGGGTTTTGAATGGTCTTGGTCGGTTTAGTGACTGATTCGGATCAAGCGAAATTTCTTGTCGTAACAATTTTTACACTGGACCGTCTTAGTTCAACCAATGTAGTTAAATAAGTGGAAGTACCGAAGCTATGGTATTTGCTATACATTTTTACATTTAAAAACATTTTTAACCCCATACGTTATGTTCTTAAATTTTCTAAAGTATTGAATTAAACACATCCAGTCACAGCCACCAATATATAAACAGTATAATATATGAATTTTATTGTGTAATTATTGTGGGAGAACACGGGTACAAATTGTTGAAAATTTTCCTAAATTGTGTGAACGTGGTGTAATTATTAAGTTAAGTTTCTATTTATATTTGTTGAAATATTTCTTAGCCACCAATAACTGACAAAAGATGGGAGAACGCGGGTACAAATTGTGAAACGGGTTCGCATAGGTAATATTTTAAAGAATTTGTCAGCTACCAATAATAGCAGAACACCAATATATAAGTTATATACATAACTTGATGAAGTTAAGTTTTTAATGTTTTAGCACCAATTATTGATTTAAAATTATTCCGTTTTAACCACATACACATAACTTATATATGAGAAATCAATATATTTCAAACCTATGTTGTTTCCATATTATCAATGTTAAAAGCTTAATGTTAGACCAAAAATTGGTTCTAACACCCAAATTAGCTATGATTTCAATGAAATAGAATCAAAAAGCAACAAAGAACATGCGATTTATAGTGGTTCGGCGTTAAAGAGCCTACCTCCACTTTGTTTTCTTTTAATTGATGATTTGAATACAAATACGGCAATGATTCTCACTCAATTTCACAATTACAATGCATAAACTCAATCAAATATCTCAAAAATAGACTTTAGGAGATGATTTTGATCTGAATGTAGTTATGAAATTCCGCTATCGAGGAAGTTAGAACTGAGAATTTGCCAAAAGATCCTTTCAAATGCCTCTAGATGGTGTATTTATAGGTGAAAAATCTCTTCACCCATCCCATAAGAGTCGGGTTCGAAGGCTTCAAGATGGTAACAGCGCATCGATTTAGTGGGAGATCGTGGGAGAAATGGTCACGCTTGGTCTGAGTCTTCAGGAAACGTGTGTGGCAACGGTCACAGGCTCAGAGAAAGGGGTTCGGATTGGCTGCCTCCGATCCGACCTGATGAGGCCACTTGCTTCCTTTTGATGTTGCTGACGTACTTCTCTGATCCGACCTGATGAGGCCACTTGCTTCCTTCTGATGTTGCTGACATATTTCTCCGATCCGAACCGATATGGCATCTGCGTCTTCAATCTCCACTTTTTTCCTGCATTATCTCCCTCCGATCCGGACCGGTTGGTGGCTTTCTCACTGTTTGCTCTTTGTGTAGCCTAGTTCACAAAGTAGGCTAACATTTGCCCCCTCGAAGTACACTCTTATTTAAGATAAAGTGTGCTTCGAATCAATTTACGAAACATCCTTTGAATAAGAACCATTGAATGATCGCCTCCATTTACTTGTAGTGTTGTGTCGCTTCATAAAGTCATGGCTTTTGCTGCTTATATATATCCACAAACCATACGAATTACTTTCCTCATCTTCAAACAACTTTGAGAGCTCCTTTTAATGTCCAGTGATTCTTTCAGGTGAGCTTTTTTCTTTACTTTTCCTCAAATTCACCCTGTGTGGCAAATCTGTGTATATGATCCCCTTCGGTTCGGATCCCGATCTGAATGAATTTTCCTCCAGTGGTACACCCGGATAGGCCCTCCAGTATTGCTTCACCATGGACTAACAAGCCAGAGTGTCTTTATGGGCCTGAATCCCGGTCCGAACGGGGTAGAGGAGGCTGGGAATACGAGTAGTCACCACGAACTTATATATAAATCTTCCTCCTGTCTTCTTCTTTCTCTTCTTCTTTTATTATTCTCGCCTAAACAGATTCTGCATCGAAACCCAAACACTCCAAAAACTCTGAAACTCTCTCGTTCTTCCTTAAATTAAACAACTAGGTAGGTTTAAGATCTCGAATCACTTTGCTGTAATCGATTTCAGTTTAGATTTGTGGTAAAATTGAGCGATTCGAACATGTTGTTTGTTTAATCCCGACGCTGCCGCCTTCTCTCTCCTTGCCTTCGTCATTGGTGGTTCTGTCATCACCTCGAGGCGCTGGGAGAGGGGATTAGGGACTTAATGGATAGTTAGGCATGTAAGTGCTTGGTTTTAATTGGGGTTTGTGAGATAGAGTTGGGTTCGGTATTGGTCTAGCGAGATGAAAAATGAAGGAGATGAAGGAGAGGATAGGAACTGGGATCAGTTCGGGTGAAGAATTGTTGGAATGAAGGGAAGGGAGAAATGTTTACAAGATCGGATTGGGTCGGAGTAAAAGAAAGAACAGGAAAGATGTTTGCAAGGTCGGATCGGGTCGGAGCAAAAGAAAGAACAAAAAGGGAAAACAAGGCCTACCTGACCGGGTCGGATCGGAATAAAAGACAAGGAGGAAAAGAGGCATGATCCTTCAAGTTAATCAGAACCGATCCGGTCGCCTACGTCTGAACCGACCCGGTTGCCTACGTCCGAACCGATCCGGTTTTACTTTCTTGGTGTGAATACATGCTTCAAATCGAAACATGACTTTGTCCTCCGATCCGATCCCACTGCACATACCCGAACCGAACCGAAACAGTCCATCTCAATGCGCGAGAATTTATCCAACTAGCTTAATCAATGCTCGGTATAACCTTCAACTTGATGAACAGTTAGGATAGTGCCCTACGAACATAACAAACATCAAGAACTATTCTGAACCATTATTACTCTTTTGAATCTGTATATCACACTCTCATGTGTTTACTTTGCATTTTTGTTACATGTAGCACACACTTTAGTTCACATACACACACGGGGGACATGGGCAACTTTACTCTAATCCTTGCTATTGTTTCTTCAATAGTCTAGTGATCATGGCTGAGAGACGTTCATCTAGGTTAGCAAAGAAGATGGAAGCTGCGGAAGCTTCTGAGAAAGTTACCATTGATGACATATCTTCTTCTTCAGACCCTGAATAGGACGATGAGGGCCCAGATTATGAAGTAGGAACACATAACAATGAAACACCTTCCGATGGTGAAGTCTCTTTGGGCGATGAAGAGGAAGGAGGGATAGGAGATAATCGAGCTCCTGATGAGTTTGAGTCTGCCATTATCTTGGAGTTACCCAAAGACTCTGTTGAATCAACGATCGACGACGACAGACTTGTTCACATATGTTTAAAGCATGGGATACTAAAAAGGGATACCCTGGTGCCATCGAAAACTGACCGTCCTCACAATCCCCCAGAAGGATTTATGGCAATTACCCGATTGATGTGTATGGTTGGGGCTATTCCACCATTTCCGCCTTTTGTTGTCGACTTTCTGAGATAGTTGCGGATTTCCCCCATGCAGTTACATCCCAACTCCTATGCTTACTTATATACCTTATATATAGCATATCGAGAGATTTTAGGTACAGAGCTCACTTTCGACGACGTCCACTTTTTTTTATAATTTTAAGCATCGGACTCGGGAAACTCCTTCCTTCCCCAAAAAGGAAAATTATTTCAGCTCCATTTAGCAGCAAGGCCGGCGATTCTAAGCTAGAATGGTTTTATATCAGGCAACAGCTGGGATGCGCCAGGAGATGGACAAAATCAAGTAAAGCATTGATTTTCTAGATATCAATTTTGAACATTCATGCCAGTACATTAACTTGCTTTCTGTTTTGTTTGCAGTTGATAACCCAAAACAAATATCAGATTAATTGTACTTTAATTGGATGCATCAGCTTCTCAATGGCGACCAAAAATTTCTTATCATCGATGAAGTTCTTAAGGATGAATACCTCCATCATCACGGGCTATTGTCCATTACCCGTAGCATAGGTCATGGGTCGGGTCCGTATGTATACATCCCCCCAGTGGACATAATTCCTGGAACGGGCGAGGGTTCGAAAAGTCCAACAATGCCTCTTCAGACTTCACCTTCTCCATCTTCAACTCAGGATGATGAATTGGCCAACATAGCCGAAAAGCACAGAGAAGGGTACATCGTCCCTGATGATGCTATCTCTCCTAAAAAGTCAATGTCTCCTAAAGAACTGCCAATAGACGCTTCTCAAGGAGATGTCCCCACTATCGATGATTCCACATTTCAAGGTTTAGGAGATCTCCCCCCACCTGAAACCATCTACACTTCAGAGGATTTTGGCACAAATCCTTTAGTTTTCACTTCTTCAGAGGAGACTAGTCCCGTTAAGGCCAAAGAGCCCACTCGCGCTAGTCTGGCTTCGGACTCGGGTTTGTCGGGGGGAACACCACTTAGGATGCACTTAGCACAATAGCACCACACATCACATCACTTACTTCTCATGAGAATACTGATTCTGAATTCCACTTATATTGTTGCGCAGGTACAATGTCTCGCCCTTACTATGACATCAGGAAAATACGTCGTAGCATGACTAGACCCCCTTCCGATGTCGAGCTCGATCGCCGTGAAAGCCGGGGTAGAGAGAACAGAAGGCCTGATGATTCTTATTAGTCGCACACCTCGCGCTCTCGCTCTCCCGTCCGGTCGGATCCAGACCAATATAGAGGCTATCAGAGTCGTCGAGGAGAAGACACATCGCAGCCCAAAGACCGAACTTCTCCTCAAGACAAACACAGTCGGGAAAGGAGCCCGACGAAAGATACCGACTCACGAGGCAAACATAAGGTTTCTGATAAGCGGCCTAGAAAGGGTGATGCATCCATCGTGCCTACTAAACATAAGGATACTGAGCTAACATACTGAGAACCTCCACCACTGGATGCTGAATCTAAATTTAAGCGGGCATATCTGGAGAAGCAGTTCCCCGACCACTATTTTGAAAATCGGACTTTCTTACCTACTCTCGAGCCTATTTCCTCAAAGTGAGCAGATGAGGCCAAAGCAAAGATTGACGCAGTCGAGAAGCAATATTCGGAGATGTTCAAGTATTCACGTAACCTCTCCAGAATCATTCGAAATTTAATTAAATATGTTAATTCAATGAAAAAGACTGCAGATGCCGACGCAAAAGCCTTGAAAATTTTGGAGAAGGACCTCGAGGACACACAGGCCCAATTTGTCATCGCTCAACGAGACGCTACCAACTATAAACAGCAATTTAAAGAGTTATAGAAGCGTTATCATGACTTGCTAGAATCTCATAGTCAAGAGCGCTTGGAGTTGAAAAAGCAAGCAGAAGATGCTAAGTTGGATAACGCCAAAATGCAACTTGCTTACAATACTCTTGAGCGAGAAAAAGCCGAGTTAGCGAGGAAAAATGCTGAATTGGAGAAGAGAAACGCTGACTTGGAATCCAAGTTGATGGAGGCCGAGAATAGGGCTGCCCTAGCGGAGGATAATGTGGAAAATGTTATTAAGTCCGCCGAAGAGACCCGCAAGCAGCTGTCAAAGGCTCAGGAAGAAGTGCATGGTTTCGGCGAATTATTGATTGAATTCTTCGCGCATATAATTCGTCGCCAAAACATCTCTTGGATTGAAGATTATCCAACTACCTTGGTTCACATATGGAGTCAAATTGTTGAATGGGAGAAAGAGGAACTCAAGGTAGACTCCGTCGACGAAGATAAGCTTATGGAAAAATATCTAAGAGATGATGAGTCGGCACGTCTGGCCGAGGGGCGTCGCCTCATCGCCGCTGCTATGGAGGAGGAGAAGCGGATGGCCAAACAAAAGGATATCCCCGAGGCTGGTTCTTCTTCTACTACCATTGAAACTTCTGAAGTCGAGGGATATGACCCCGAAAACCCGGGGATCCCTAAGGCATCTCTCTTATCTCCCATACCCGAGACGGCGTCAGAGACAGCAGTCACTCCAGCTGAGAAATCATCGGAAGGTATTTCTACCTTTTCACCCCAATTCGTCAAGACTATCTCCACTTTTCATCACATAATTGGGCAATCGATGGAGGATCCTTTATTTTCTCCTGAGTTGATAACTGTTACTTCTCATTCTGTAGGTGTTGAACCGACCGAGAAGACTGGCGTGCTTCAGGAAACCACCACCGGAGCAAAATCCGCGGAGAAGGCTCAAGGAGAAAAGGATAAGGTTGCCACAGTAGAGTCAGGAGGGGGAGCTAAATTGTCTAAGGCTGATGATCCTCATGATGACGAGATGATAGATGCCTTGAAAGACGATAGCGGTAGCGAGGGACATGAGGAAGACCCTGGTGTGGCTATAATTGGGGATCCGAAAAGCGCTGATGACATCACTTTGGCCTAAATGAAAGCCGAACAAGACAAACGTATGCAGCTGAAAATTGAAGACTTGAACCCCGAAAGCCTTAAACCCCTTGCAATGGTGGATCCTGGATCATGGTTAGTAGTTAAGATTTCAACTAGGTCTATTACAGAGGAACTTGCTAAAAAATCTTCTCTTGATCCCAGTGTTCCGGCTCCTGGCAAAAAATCAACCGACTCCAGCACTTCGACTGTAGAGAAGAAAAGGTCGAAACGCATTATGACCGATGCTGAAAAGGAAGCTAAGGCTGCTCAGAAAGCTGCCAAAAAATCCAAGTCCGATCCAAAGCCCAAGTGACAGAGTGCTTTGTTGTGTTTTGGCATTTAATTGGTCCGCAATTGTTGCAGCGAGTGCGGCCCTCGCATCTTCTTTTTTGCTTGTTTTCCTTGTACAAACTCACATGTTTGTAAATAAAAATAGTCTATTTCCTGCAATGTCAGATAGTCGTTAGTTCAGCACTTAAATGAAAATACAAAAGTATGTCATACTAAAGTTATGTAATGAAGTCACGGTTGAGGGGAATATGTGTGCACATATATGCCCCCAGTTAATCTTGGATAACTGAGCAAGAACTATTCAAGATTGATTAAATTAAAAAAATCCAAATGCCCTGATTCTCTGACGGGGCCATATTCCTTTCGTCATTGATGCCAGTTCTTTCTAGCATCTTTATACTCTCCTGTCTCGTATCCAGGTTAGAGTATCGTTGAGGAGGTCTCTCATCTAGGTGCACCTTCACGCCTCATAGGATTTCATCTTCCCGTCCTTTATACTCTCTCTCTCTCGATTCTAGAGAGTTAGAGTTAAGAATGTCATCTTCCCATTCTTCTGTGTATCATTGTACAAACAGTCATTTTGTTTGTTCCTGCACATAGGTCATCTCCAACTTTCCAGATTTAATTTAACATTCCGTGTTTCACAGTCATGTTAAAATAATTATTGTAGATATAAATAATGCAAGAAAGTAAATGACACACGATATTATTATAGTGGTTCAGCTAAGTTGTAGCCTACATCCTCTTTATAATCATTTGTTCACATAAACAGACTTTTTAAGGCAAGTCGTGCCTTTTTACATAGCTTATGAAAACAAAAGAGATGACATTTCATATTTAGCTCAGATATCGTCGTAGGTGCTGAGCGTTCCAGGCTCTGGGAATCTCCTCACCGTCCACGGTCGTTAGCTTGAATGCTCATGTATCAAGCTTCCGTTGGATGGTGTATGACCCTTCCCATTTTGGACCCAATTGGGTTGAAGGCGGGAAGACTCATTTCAGTACTAGGTCTCTTGGTTCAAAGTTTTTGAGACGAACTTTTTGGTCATAATAACGTGCTACTTGATGTCGATGTCTCGAGGCACGCAAGTCGGCTTCATCTCTTTTTTCTTCAATCATATCAAGAGACTCTAGGAGGAGTGCTTTATTTGTCATCGGGTCATAATACGCAACTCGATGAGAAGGGACTTCCAATTCTACCGGGATCACTGCTTCTGACCCAAAGGAAAGTGAATAGGGAGTATGGCCGGTAGCCGTCTTAAAGGTCGTCCTGTAAGCCCATAAAGCTAATGGAAACTCATCTACCCATCTAGCTTTGGCCTGCTCCAACTGCTTCTTTAGAATTGATTTAATGACTTTATTTACGGCTTCGACCTGGCCATTTGACTGCGGGTGAGCTACTGCAGTGCATCGTTTATCAATCTTATATTTCTGGCAGAAGTTTTTGAACTCTATGCTGTCAAATTGCATCCCATTATCAGTTATGATGGTTTTCAGTATTCCAAATCGACAAATAATGTTTCTGACCACAAAACTGATCACCTTCCTCGCCGTGATGGTTGTTCAGCTTCCACCCACTTTGTGAAGTAGTCCACGGCAACGATCGCGTACTTAGCTCCTCCTCTGGCAATTGGTAGCACTCCAATATTGTCAATTCCCCACATGGCAAACGGCCACGGACTTACCATTGACTTAAGCTAAGTCGGAGGCGCTCTGGGAACTTTGGCATATCTTTGACATCTATCGCAGCATCGTGAATAATCAGCCGCGTCTTTATTCACGGTAGGCCAGAAATATCCATACCGTTACACTTTTTTCGCTAGGGTTTGGCCCCCAGCGTGATCTCCACACCCACCTTCACGCACTTCTTGCAGTACACATTTAATGTCATCGTGTGCGATACACCGTAATAGGGGCATTGAAAACCCTTGACGATAAAGGACGTCGTCCTGTAAAACGTATCTTGCAGCCTTGCGTCTTACAGCTCGTCTTTCGCTCTTTTTCAACGGGAGGGTTCCATTCTTGAGAAAATTCTTAATTGATGTCATCTAGGATTCTCTTTCTGGTTCAATTTCCAAGGCTAGCTCTGTTTCCATTAGGTCGAAACTTGGTGAATCGAACACCTCTATCGGAACCATTTCGGTTTCTTTAGGATTATCAGAACTTGCTAGCTTCACTAGTCGATCTACTTTCTGATTTTCCTCTCTTGGAATGTGGGTTATGCTATAATGCTCCAAACCTTCCAATAACTCCTTTACCTTTTTGAGATAAGTGACGAGTCGAGGTCCTTTAGCAGCAAATTCTTCCCGAACTTGACATACAACTATCTTGGAATCGCAATATATATATCAAGTGTCTTCACTCCCAAATCTTTGACGAGTTTTAGCCCGGCAATAAGGGCTTCATACTCAGAATCGTTGTTGGTAGCAGTGAACTCTAACTGTAATGCATAGTAGATAGATCGTCCTTCAGGAGTTATCAAAACAACTCTAGCGCCGGACTTTCTATCATTCTTGGCCCCGTCCATATATAATTTCCACGGACTAAGCTCTACCTCTCGATCCAAAGCAACTACCTTGTCACCCACCGTTTCCTCTTCAGGAATTGTAAATTCAGCTATAAAGTCAGCCAATGCCTGCCCCCTTATTGATCTTCGTGGCTGAAAGTTCATATCAATTTGACTCGGCTCGATATTCCATTTAAGCATCCGCCCCGATGCTTCGGGTTTCTGCAGCACTTGTCTCAAAGGTTGGTCGGTATATACAACTATCAGGTGTGCTTGAAAATAATGGCAAAGTTTGCGGGAAGCAATCAGGAGGCTCTAAGAAAGCTTCTCTATCTTCGGATAGTTACATTCTACAGCAGCTATTTTTTTCTTACGTAATACACAGGTTTCTGGACGTTATCCTCTTCACGTACTAGTGCTGCACTGACGGCGTGAGATGATACTGCCAAGTAGACGAACAAATCCTCATGTTGCACAGGCTTTGATAATATTGGAGGCTTTTCTAAGAAGTCTAACAGATTCTAGAATGCCTCCACACAGTCGGGAGTCCACTCAAAATTTTGCTTTCCCGTTTTATGAGATCGAAGAAAGGTACACACTTGTCTGTTGCTTTGGAGATGAATCTGCCCAGTGCTGCAACCTTCCCAGCTAAGCTTTGAACATCCCTAATCTTTCGTAGCTCCTCTATACTCCGGATTGCTGCTATTTGGTCCGGGTTGATTTCAATTCCTCTGGAACTCACGATAAAGCCAAGGAACTTGCCTGATGCCACGCCAAAAGAACACTTCAAGGGGTTCAACTTCATCCCATACCTTCATAGTATGCCAAACATTTCTGCTAAGTTTTTCGTATGATCGGGAGATTGCTTGGATTTCACGAGCATATCATCTACGTAAACTTCCATGGTTTTCCCGATTTGATTGTAGAACATGCGGTTGACTAGGCGCTGATACGTGGCTCTCGCATTTTTAACCCGAATGGCATTACCACGTAACAATATAATCCCAAGTCTGTGATAAAGCTTGTATGCTCTTGATCTGGTATGTGCATGGGAATTTGATTGTACCTGGAATAGGCATCCATAAAGGATAAGAGTTCATGCCCGACCGTCGAATCTACTAGTTGATCAATTCTCGGAAGAGGAAAGCTATCCTTCGGGCAAGCCTTGTTCAAATCAGAAAAGTCGATGCACGTTCTCCACTTCCCATTTGACTTTGACCAGGACAGGATTCGATATCCAGTAGAGATATTTCGAATCCTTAATGAATCCATTATCTTTTAATTTCTCTACTTCTTCTTTCAAAGCTGCTGACCGCTCTGGGCCCAACATCCGTCTCTTCTGCTTGACTGATGGGTGCTTTGGATTAATACACAAAGAGTGGCT
>JASFAX010007305.1:0-26214 GCA_030737875.1 Allium sativum
TGTTTATGGTATTCTTGGAAGGAAACCCGTTCTGTGTTATACGGCGTGGTCCCTTGATTTACTTAACTTTAAAATAAAGTTAATAACTGTTTTTAGTTCTCACACCAGTCCCATGACTGACTTGGAGTTTATTGTTCCTACCTAAACTCTGTGTAACACCCTGAATTTTCTGTGAATATTAAAATTAACAATCTTGAGAATACTTAATTGTTAAATAGAGAATTAAGGGAAATAAGTTGCGCCATTGCGTTCGTCTTGAAATTCTGCTTGGAATAGAGTCCAAGTTTTCGTAAATCGGACTTCGTATAAGAAAGTTATGGCCCTCGGAAGTTCCGGTAATTTTACATAAATTAAAACAGTTCAAAATAAAAAAAAATCAAAATTTAAAATTCAAACAGGGAAGTGGGCTGGGCGGGAATTCTCCCGCCCAAGGCCAAGTCGACCAGGGAGTCGACCTCCCCTATACAGGTCGACCAGGGGGTCGACTTGGGGGTCGACCTACCCTCCGGGGCAGATCTGAAATCAGACGATCCTGACTTGTTACTGAGTCTTACCTGACCTATTGCTGAGTCACTAGGGCAAAGGTGGCAACTCTAGATAACTCTATCTAGTCTGAACGTTTGTGATGGCTCCTATGATAATCTAATGGCTTAGTTTGATTTAAACTTCTATAAAATAATTCCTAGACTCAAACCCTAAACCTAAACTAAATTTGTCTCTTGGCTACCATGCTGCTGCTAGGATAGTTCTTCTTCCTAAAGTTTAGGGATTAGCAAGTCGGAATTCTAATTCAAAAGACGAACGAATCATTCTCTTCTCTAACCCGTCTTTGTGAGTACAATTTCTTTCACAAAATAATTAATAAATTAATTGTTATGAGTTATAAAATGTGGATTATGAGAACATGACTATTGAATCATGTGATGTTATCGTCTATTGGTGAATATATGACAGTTTTGTTATCTTATATTGGTAGATCTATTTCATATGTCCGATTATACATGTTTAACTTGATTTATTTTATGCTAGTTCATATGTGAATCTTATGCAAGTTTGGGATGTTAAATCATAAGCTAGTTTTTATGTGAATCTTATGAAAGTTTGTGTTTACATATGCTAGCTCGTATGTGAAATCTTATGCAAGTTTGGGATGTTAAATCATATGCTAATTCATATGTGAATCTTATGTAAATCTGTATGCGGATTATACACAAGTTTATATGTGAATCAAGTATATACATATGCTAGTTTATATGGAAACATGTGATAAATTCATACGCAAGTTTGTAGAAAATCCATATGCAAGTTTAGGTGAAAACTATATTCACATTTTTAGGTTAAAAAATATTAATTCATTTGCAAGTTTAGGTGAAAAACCATATTCACTTATGCAAGTTCACAATTTCATGTTTAAATCTATATTGAGATCCATGGCAGTACATAGTTTATGCAAAATTATGTTATATATGTTCATTGCCTATTCAAGTTATTGGCTATGCAAACTTATGTTATTATTCTTATTTGCAAGTTACATCTATTTTATGTGTTATGCAAGTTTTGATGTTTCTTTTCTTTTTATGAGTTAGACTATTTGCGAGTCTAACATATTTCATATTAAAACGTACAAATAGCGTGGGGACAATGGGAATATATTAATTATGTAAATCGTGAATTGGCATAAAATGGTTTTAAAGGCATATAATTAAATTGAGACATTAATTAGTATAATTTATATACCTAAAAAGTATGGACATAATTTAGGTGACAATTATGGCCATAGTTAATTTGGAAATTATTGACAATTTGAATGGGGAAAATAAATTCATATTGGGGCGAAATAATTATGTGTAATGATAAACGCCTAAGACACGAGGTTAGACTCGTTTGTGGTGTAAGGCTTCCCGGACCCACCCTGCAAATCCAGCAACCACAAACAGTAGTCTAATGTGAGAGGTCGAAGGCATAAATTAAATGTGCAACAATTGTAAAGAGAATAGGTTAGACACGTTTGCGGTATAAGACTGCCCGGACCCGCCCGGCAAATCCAGCAACCGCAAACGAGAGTGTAATGTGGGAGGTCTTACAAGGTTACAGGTATAAAGAATTAAGTAACACTTAACCAAGATAAACATGTGGTGGGACATGGGGGTTAAGTGGGTGACATGTGAAATACGATTAGAAACACTTAACCAAATTGAAACATGTAAGAAGACATGAATAAGAAGGGGTTAAGTGGAAAATTCGAGTGGGGACCAATCATAGGTGGAAAGCTTATGTCAAGCATGAGGGACCCTTTTCAAACCAGTAACCCATTAAGTATCTTTGTGAGCTCGAGTTAGATCGAGGACGGGACACGCTTACTGGGTTTGATTGTAAGAGGTCAAAACGGGTTAACGGTGGCAACGCAAGTCCAATGGGGTCATGTGCGTGTGTGCCCCGGGCTGGTAGTTAAGACTTTGTTGCATCGTGTAGATATAAGCCGTGCATCTTTAGTGGTATCGGGTAGCCACTTTAGAGAGTCATTGTAATGACCCGGATTTTTAGCGACTTTGGTTATCGACATAAGCACGATGTCGATAACCAAAACATCGAAAAATCCTGGTAATTACAGTTGGTATCAGAGCTTAGGTTAAGAATTACTTGGCTCTGTGGCGTGACTCGGTAGAGATAGGGTTAGTAATACCCTAGATTGAGTTTGAGTGTATATGTACGAGTGAACGTATTTGTATATGATGTAAAAATAATTTTATATTGTGAAGATTTGTTGGTTTAGTCGTTTATGAGTTCTGGTCGATCAGTTTGATCCACTGTATCGGTAGGAGTTACTAAACACTCGAATACGATGGGTCGTCACGATATGTTTTGAAAAGAGGGTAAACGAAAATAAGTTTACCCAAAGTATATTTTGATATATATTGGATATATTGGTTGTTATTATAATCGAGAAAGATTATAAATTAAATGGTTATGTAAATAGCCAATCAGAATTCATATAAGTAAAATACGTGAAATCAGATGAGTTAAATCTGAAATTTTAACCAGGAATTGAATTAAAACTGTGGAGAATTGGATAAGTGTTTGTAAATGGATTTAGATTAAAAATAAGGAAAATTTAAGATCCTGGGAGATTTTAAATTATTTTACAAGCAGTGTGAATTATATTTTGAAATGAATTTCAAAGTGAAATGTTTTGAAATGGTTTTATAGTATTGAACTCACTTCGATCGCTGGAAAATAGATTCTGATGATGACAGCTGCATCATCAGTATTCATTTTCGAGTTGTAAGTGACGAATTACTACCAGAGATACTGTTTTGAATTTGTTTTGGGAAAGACAAGTTGTGTTGAATTTCAAAATGGGATTTATAATATGGAATTTGAAATTTTAAATAGATTTGAAATATTAACTTGTTTTAAAAGAAATAAAACAAGAAGTCCCTTTATAAGCGAAGTTTATAAATAATTCTTTTATAAATGAAGTTTATAAATGAAGTGAAGAGAATTATCATTGGATAATTCAGAAATAAAAATACAAGTGTGAAATTGAAAGGGAAATCTATTTTCCAAAGGTAGAAATATCGATTTCAAAAGGAATTGAAATCGAGACTTATGTAAAGAATGAATAAAGAAAATTTGAAATAGAAATTGAATATGTGAAATTCAATGGAATTGAAATAGAATTTAAATAAGAAAATTCAAAGGGGATTTGAATATGGAAAATTCAAAGGGGATTTGAATATAGACATTCAAATGAGATTTGAATAAAGAAGATTTAAATAATGGAAAATTGAATATAGAATTCATATAGAGTAATAATGAAATTTGAATATAAAAATTCAAATGGCGTTTGGATATAGAAAATATAAAAGATTTCAAATATAGGATTTGAATATCGAAAGTGAAATGAAATTTGAATGTAGAGAATTTAAATAGAATTGAAATTTGAATTTAGAAGATTCAAAGGGAAGTGAAATGAAATAAAGAAAATTCAAATAGATTTGAATATAGAAATTCAAATGGAGTTTGAAAATAGATTTGAATAATGAAATTCATATATGGAATTTGAATAAGTGAATTGAAATGAAATTCAAATATAGAATTTGAATAAGAGAATGGAAATGGAATTTGAATATAGGAAATTCAAATAAAATTGAAATGGAATTCAATTAGTTGATAAACAAGTTAAAATATATTTGAACATGTTATACTCAAATATGAAGGTGAAATGGGCAAACCAGTAATTTGAAAATCACTTAACGAACTAAGTTAAAATGATTGGATTAAGTTGAAATGAATTAGAAATGTATAAATATAATGAGATAGGTATGGATAAGGTATGAAGGCATATAGATAGAATGCTCGACGAAAAGGTATGTATTTAATTCACATATGAGATTTTATACGCCGTATCGGCTAGCCGCTTGGCTTTTTCTTTTTCTTTTGGATTGGTGAGGGCCATGGGAGGCTATTTGAAATATCCCGATGCTCCCGGTACAAAGGAGGTTATGGCGAATTTTTCCGGGAATTTAAGGAGATAGGATATTTTTAAGATAATTTGATAGTTAGAAATCAACGTATCAATATATGTATATAGAAGTCGATAAGGAAATGAACTTAGAAATAGAATAGTATAATAAAAAAGGAAGTCTAGAATAAAATCTAGTAAGAATAGAAAGAGAAAGTGTATACGTGTTTAAAAGTGAATAAGTAGTTGTAGGGTGTTGATTATTCGAGTAAGTAGTCATATCTGTTTTGACGTTATAAATGTTATTCAGTCAAGGTCTGAGAGGTAGTTATACCCCAACTTGATTGATTTCATTATTAACAAATAAATAGTAAGATTTCAGGCTCGAAAATCAATGTTGAATAAGAGTTAGTTGAATATAGTAATTGGGTTGTCGTAACGATGTTTTACACAACATCCGTTTTAACCCAAATAAGTGTAAGCTTGGAAATATAATAAAGAATATTTCCTAAGTATAGAAATAAACGAGATCGGAAGAGAGATAAATAATTGGAGTATTTTCCAATTATAAATAGCATATTTTTTTTAAAGTTTAGAAAATAAAGGAAGGTGATATTCGGAAATGTTTTCCAATTAACATAAAAGGCCAATATGGTTATTGAAAATATTTGATTAACAAATATTGTTAAAGAAATAGAGAAGTGATTTAACTAATGGAATATTGATTATATGCTCAGTTAAATTTCAAAAAGGAAAATTTGATTTTTGAAAAGAGTAAACTGTTTGAAAACTCCCAGGGAAAGACTGATGAATTAAAACCAAATGAAATAGGAATTTGTAAAAGCAAATTTGAATTAAAGTAAAGTGGTAACTGAGGTTGAATCAGAATGATATCAAGAAAAATTGGATTGTGAGATTCAAATTCGAAGTGTAATGTGATAATCAAGTTAAGAGTGGGAATCAAGAACGAAACTTGAGTTTGAAATGATATTTGGCTCAGACATAAGCGAATGGTTGTGTTGTGGATAAAAGTGATTGGGATTTGATTGGGATAACCCATGTATATGCTGAGTTGATAACATATGAAAATAATAGAGTTGATTTGCCCGACAAAAAGGTAAAAGTTTATATTTCATATGATATGAGATTTTGATGAGCCGAATTGGCAAGCCGCTTGGCTGTTTGATTTTCTTTGGGGATGGAGATGGCCCAGAGAGGCGAGTTGGAGTTTGACCGATTGACCAGTACAAAGGAGGTGCTGGCGAAACTTTTCGAACAGTTAAGGCGTTAGAAAATTTTCAGGATTTTTGAAAATTTTCGTTGATAAGAATTAATTAATATTTAATTGAAATTAAATTGGTTCAGTTGAAACTGAAGTAAAAAAATGAACAAATATGTTCTAACCAGTCGATAGGATCGTTCTCTACCTTTTAGCAATTTCGAGGACGAAAATATTTTAAGTGGGGAAGATTGTAATGACCCGCATTGGCAGAGGTGTTATAATTAATTTATTTAATTATATATATGGTGGTTTAGTGAATTAAATGGTCGTGGAATTAAATAATGGTGAATATTTAATTAAAATAATAAATGAAATAATATATTTAATTCTGAAATAATCAGGATTAGCCGAAATGACAATATGGCGTGAACCGGATCATCTGTGATATGTAATTCAGCTTGGAATTTGAATTTGAATAACGAATATATTCAATCGTCGACATTTGAACGTATAGTTTATAATATAATTATAAACGAGCTCGAAATGGCGCTGCAGTTCGTAAATTGGTGATTCGAACTTCAACTGAATGTACAGGATTCGTTTTAAGCCGGATTTCTTTGAAACAAGAAACGTGTGGAGCTGGTGGAGTATATCTTTCTAATGGAAGAGAAAAATGGGGATTTCGTCATGTGGATTTTGATTCACGTCCAAATCAAATTTTAGAAAGTCGCTGTGGAATTCCTTTATAATTTATAAAGGAATTATTTATATTTTTAAAAGGAATTTCAATATAAATCAAATATCGGGTTGACCTAGAAGTGAATATCGGGTTGTAAATACATACAGGAATATTCTAAAGCTGTGTGGTATGCCACTGTGAATATAGACGATAATATTTAATTTTAAATATTTAATTTAATTATATTTAAATATATTTATATATTTAAATATGCTATTAAGAGCGTTAAAAATAGCCACTTTTGCAAACGAAGTCGGAATTCGACGAAACCAGTTTTGTTGGATCCGCAATACCAAATAGTTGTTAGATTTCCAGTTTCGTGATTTTTAGAGTCACTGTGTGGCCGTACGGATTTTTAGTGTAAAATAGTCAGTATTTCGACAGTTAAAAATACGCTGTGTGAGCATACGTAGTCGGAATTCGACGAAACCAGTTTCATTGGGACCGTAATGTTGAACTCTAGCTACTTGTCCAGTTTGGTGATTTTAGGGTATCGTAGGTGGTCGCAGAGATTTTTAAGAACCATAGACGAATATTAAATCAAGAGAATAAAATAAATAAATCAAAAATAAAAATATCCCACCATTTTCCTTTGGTTCAACAACAAGCCACGTCCTCCCATTTTCAACCACAACCCTCAACAACCCTCATCTATAAACACGCAGAACAAATTCCATTTACTCAGACAAAAACGCAGAAAAGAAAATACAAAGAAAATCCAAATAACATCCTAAAAATCAGGATACAAGTATACTCGTGATCTCCAAGAGTTTCTCTTTGATTCGATACCCATTGTGAAGCCTGCGATGCGCGTTGGGGGGGTTTCGAAAATGAACAGTGAACCTTAGGGTTCAACTGAGTGGGAAGCACAGGCTTCGATGAATGATTTGGTGATGTTGGTTGAAATAGTGGTTCGATTTAGCAGTGATTGAGGAAGTTTGAGGGGATTCGGTGCTCAAAGTATTCAATAGTTCCACTGTACTGGCGGGTTTTAGCTTGACGTCGGACTGGGAAACGAGGCTCGAATTCGATCGGGTTGGCTAGAGGAGGATGTGCAGGAGAAGAGAGGTAGAATGGTGAAATCGATTTGCAGGTTACGGTTTGGTAATGGAGGTTGGAATCAAAGAAACGTCGGCCATGGGTTTTTTTTTTGGGAAATACTGTTTGTTCATCGATGAGGGAGAAGGGACGGGTCTGTATAAATGTGGGTTTGGGTTGAAAGGCAGTGGGCCGGAATTAAGTGGTAAAGCCCAAGTTTTAAAATAAAAGTTAGTTTATTTTTATTTAAAACAATATATGATCTTGTAACCTTAATATCTTGTACCCACATTAACAGAATTTCGAACGGTCGGATCCGTTGGGATCGTATGGACGACGACTACCAAAGGGGACTGACTGGGAGTGGATCGGTGCTCGTTTGGATTTATGGCGAAATAAACTGTTTGATTTAGATCAAACAACAGTTTATCGTTCTTTAATGATGAACTGCCAAAGTGAGTAAATCTCACTAACTTTGAATAGTTTAAAATTTCACGTTGTATTTTTAGAACTGTTAGATATTGGCTGATTGACTGTATGTTGACTGTTTGATTGAACTACTAGTCAGTTAGTTAAATTTTCTATATTGATTCTGTTTAACAGAATATATCATATGGAACTGAAAAGTGATGTTATCTATATTGTTTAACATCTGTGATGCAGGGAAACAGGTTGGAGGAATCCAACTGGATTCCTCAACATTTATTTTACTGTTTTAATATATTGTGATATATGATGTGTTATATAATCTGTTATGGATTATGGGTGTTGGAATGATGTTGATCATTTTTATTCGATATTTAAATATCATAAAAGAACCTGGGATGTAAAAAGAATTATTTCAATGTATATTGAAATAAAGGGAGTTTATAAAATCAACATATTTTATAAAAGGAAATATTTCGAAAGTAAATAAAAAGGGAAAAATGTTTTAAAACGAATAGAGTTTTATAAAAAGGGAATCATTTGTAAAGTGAAGAACAGTCACTAAAAGTAAATCTTTATAAATGAATAGTTTATTCGAATAGAATAAAGGAGCTAATCGATGTTAGTTAATCGATTAGAGGTAAAGTTAATAGGAGTTAATCGATGTTAGTTAATCGATTAGAGAATAAAGTAAAAAGAGCTAATCGATGTTAGTTTAATCGATTAGAGTTAAAGCAAAAGAGCTAATCGATGTTAGTTTAATCGATTAGAGATAAAGTTAAAAAGAGTTAATCGATGTTAGTTAATCGATTAGAGATAAAGTTAAAAGGAGTTAATCGATGTTAGTTAATCGATTTGAGTTAAAGTAAAAGGAGTTATCGAATATAGTTTATTCGAAAGGAGTTAAGTGAAATGAGTAAATCAATAGCTTTAGTCAAATAGAGTTAATTGATAAGGGTTAATCGAATAGAGTTAAGTGAAAAGAGTCAGTCGAATATAGCTATTCGAAGGAGGGTTAAGTAAGGAAGTTAGTTAAAGAAATATAAAGTGAACTTTGCCAATTTCAAAGTTAGAAATGTTGTTCAGTTATGGTCTGAGAGGTAGTTCTACCCCAACTTGATTGGCTTCGTTTTTAACTAAGGAATAGTTAAGGTTCGGCAGTAAAGGAAATGGTTTGAGTTGGCATTGCGATGGTTTGTTTAAACATCTGTCTAAGTCCAATGAAGAAGCTTTGAAAATGTTTTCCAAGTAAGAAACCAGAAATGTTTTCTAATAAAGAAAACCAGAAATGGAAATGTTTTCCATTGTTAATAACGTATATTTTCCCAATTTAGAAAATAAGGAATATTGAACATAGGGAAACAGGAGATAAGTAAATTAACGAAATAAAGAGATAAATGTTGAATGATGTTTGATCGATAAAATTTCCATTTGGAAATAATATCGTTGCTTGCACACTTGTTTTTATTCGATAGTTAAATCACAGACTATCGAAGTTTTGACCATTTTAACGTTGTTAATATGGAGAGACCGGTTGGATTATTATCCAAAGAACCACTCTGTATTGGCATAAGCGTTGCGAATCATATATGCCAAAGGAAATTGAAGACGGAGTTATGCAAGGGCTATCCTGTTTACAGAATAGTGTCTTCGGTCATCCTGTTCCTGGGTGACTTGTATGGACGGATGTCTGACAGAGTATGTCCAGACGATCACATATATTGATTTCTCCAACCGTACCAAGAGTGGAAGCGAAGAAGGAAACTTCTTTTAGCTAACACATAATGTATTGTTGAGGACATCAATCGGTGATTTGATGGATTTGATGATGTGACATTTAAAGTTGAATCTAATGTGATGATAAAGCGTAGCTTCTAGCCTCACAACCAGTAAATGATAGAAATCGGGCAGGCAGCATGGCTAAGTCGGTCGCACCGAAGTAGGGTGTATAATCACCTGATCTAGAGTTTCATTCATTTCTAAAAATCTATTGTTGATGCTGTACCATTCGGGAAACGGTTGCTGATCCCAACTGTTGGTGATATACATTCGATACACTCAAGCGAAATGAGTGGTCGGTCATGTGTGGCCGGGTTGCAAGATGTTCATGTTGAACTCAGTGTATTCCTCTCTAGAGGTACACGAGCGAAAGGTGGTTCCATACCTTGTCATAGTTGGAAATCCATTACCCAATACGTGCTTGCGGTTTTGATTGTATACTATATATGTAGAACGTGAGATGAAAACGTTTCTGCTAGATGATTATTATATTGTGTTGATAGACATTATTATAATATCAAAAGGTTTTTGATATAAAGATATTTTGGATTCTCATAAGGGAAAAACCCGTTCCGTTATGCGGCGTGGCCTTATAGATATCGTTTACCTGTATAACTGTTTTACTCACACCAGTCCCATGACTGACCCAGAGTTTACTTTGTTGTTTTCCCTAAACTCTTGGGTGCCTAAATTTGTATGGGCAGTCAAGTAGTCGGGATTTACAGATATAGTTGAAGAGCTGGAGCAGGAGGCTTCAGGATCATATAGCTATAGTTATTTCCGCTGTGTTGTAAGTGATGTACTTTGATAATGATATGTATATTCAAGTACAGATGTATATTTCAAGTTATGTTATACATATTATATGTTATTCGTTCCGCTGTGAGATTCGTGTTACTCTGATATTGTGTGCTTCTTTTTCTTCTATTCTAAGTTTCTATCTTATCTTTCCTCACCCTCTAATTTCTTTCACTAATTACCAGGATTTTTCGATGTTTTGGTTATCGACGTCGTGCTTATGTCGATAACCAAAGTCGCTAAAAATCCGGGTCATTACAGTCATACACCCCATTGTGGGACCTGCAAGGTTATCTATGAGTTAGGGAGCCGATCGCATGGGGGTAGTGGGTACAGCTAGTGGAGATAGGGGCAGGCAGCACCTATGGAGACAGCTAGGGGTACACGAAACTACCATTATGATTATTATGTTCAGTAGGCGGGATCAACTTTTGGGGTGACTAGTAATGGTGCAGTATAGTAATTATCCTATAGTGATTAGGAACGAGATTAACGCCAGAATATTCCTCTTATTTATTTTGTCTTGTCCACTTGTTTCACAGTCATTGCTTGTTTTACCAGTTTATTTAATAATTATATTGTTAAAGTTATTGGACTCGCCAGACTTTATGTCTGATCCCTTTTGTTTTCGCCTCATTTCTTCCCTCCCCTCCCCCCACAGTTTCTCAGGGTGGGACTAGTGCTAGTGGAGCTTGATTTGGATCTTTCTCTCTCTTTTAGAAGTGCTTGGATTGCTGAAAGTAAAGTTCGGCTCATCTTTTTTATGGCTACTTATGTTGGGGTTATGCTTTTTTACTTTATGTAACAATTTGTCAAGATGTTTACTAAGTGTACTTGGTTTTATTGTTGGTTTATGATTTTGTTGTAACCAAACTATTTCTCCGCTGCAATAAAAGTTGTTTTAAAATTTTCAAGTACCAATATATGTATCTGTCTTGTTATATTCTATTCTATACACCAATAGTACCCTATGAAAGTTAATGCATTCCCTTTGAGAGTGACATTAATGGACGTGGGGTGTTACACGTGGTATCAGAGCTGAAGGTTTACAGAATAGATAAGAGATTTTGAAAAACTGTTTTTCAAAAGCATTTTATAAAGAAATACTTTCAAAAGTATGTTTTAAGGAGAGTATTTTCAAGAGAAAGTTTGTTTTAAAAACATAACCCCCAAGAGAAATATATCTTTCTTTCGATTCTCCGTTTTGAATCTCTTCCTTTTTCTTTTCATCATGTCTGGGTTATCCGAGATACCCGAGGGAATACCGATACCAACCTGGTACAAAAGGTATCTGGAATCTAAGGCCACCGCTGTAGGCCCAACAAACATCCTTCCTCCCGCAGCTGTGGCCGCTCCTCCTCCTCCCCCTCCCCATATTGATACTTTTTCAAAGATATGAAAAGACTTTCGAGCAATGGGCGGAAAACCTTTTCACGGATCAGAGACGTTTATTGAAGCTCGAAATTGGCTTAAGGAGGTGGGAGATTTGTTTGGAATCTTCGAGATAGAAGATGGAAGGAAGGTCCAATTGGCTGCTTGGTTAATGAAGGACGAAGCCTCGTTTTGGTGGGAGGTCACGAATGGAGAGCGTCTAGTGGAGACATGGATGGATTTCAGACATAGGTTCGAGATGAAATTTCTCTCACGAGCAGAAGAGAATTTATACATGGAAAGGTTATTGGCATTGAAGTAGGGGAATTTATCAGTAAAGGAGTATGTCAACAAGTTCAATCAGTTGGCGAGGTTTGGCTTAGACTTGGTGAACACACCTGAAAAGAAGGCCCTGAGATTCGTTAAAGGTTTGAATGAGCCGCTACATGGGTTGGCTTTGACCCACATTCCTATGGGGGCTACCTTTGAGAAACCGGTTGACATAGTGCTTATGCATGAAGAGGAGAAAGGCGCTAATGCTAATAAGGCACCAGAAAAGAAAGCGGATCAAAAGAAGTCACAGCAACAACCTAAGAAAGGTGGTAAGGACAACAATAGCAAAGGAAAGAAAGGATGCTTTAATTGTGGAACACCAGGCCATCTAAGCAAGGACTGTAGGAAGAAGAAGAAGTGTGACGATCCCAAAATCCGAGGGGCGGTATTAAGGATAATCATTAGGAAATAACACATTAATCATCATAGCAGAGTACAGATAATAGCAGAAACAATAAATAAAACGATTTTACATGGATATGACAGCGGAATCACAACATGTAGGAGTATCAGAATAGCATAACGTGGGATGTACTTAGTAAATAAAAGGAAAGTGATCAGTCATCATCGCCAGAGGCGGAATACATACATGCAGTGAGACATAATAAGGGTATCAGTCTACATCGCCGAAGGCGGAATACATATACATATAGTGAGAAATACGGAAAGTAAATCAGTCTGCATCGCCAGTGGCGGAATCATAATATGTATACAGTAATGGCGGAAAATATCAAAGTCATCTCTATGGAGTTAGCCTCGCCATGAGCCAAAAGTGCACTCTATGCAGCAGTGCAGAACCAAAAACCACCTGTCACCTGTGTACTAGGCTGCCCGTGTGAAATTAAGGGCACCCGCGTTTGCAAAGTGAAACAAACAACGAGTCAGTCATGGGGACTGGTATGAGGAATCTATTTAACAGTTAAACAACAGTAAATAGCAAATCATAGGACCACGCCACTTTCGCGGAACGGGTTTACTCCAGTGATTGCTAGTGCATTTAAAACAAAGTAAATTCTTTTAAAAACAACGCAGTGCTTTTAGAAAGAATGAAGCCATTATAAGACTCAGGTCCCATCACACAATGCAACGCAAGCCGGAGGATAGAGTTTTACCTTATAATAGCCAAATATGCTTGATACGTATAAAGCAAAATCATTTGATATTATTACTAGTGCATATATGTTTCAAAAACGAATAGCATCATAAATATCAATCATAGGCGGCATAGCTACCATCTACTATGTCTCCATACTAGTTCTACAATCAAATCCGTTATCTCGTATTGGAAATTGGATTTCCGTCATGAGTCGAGGCAAGGGGCAAGCTCCTCTCCGCTTCGAGACACTCTAGCAAATGCCTCGGGACTACACACTCTGGGTAACCCCTGGATCTTCAGGGCCGGTCCTCTCTTACGTTTGAGGATTGGAAATTCCTGAAGACACGTTTCCCAGTCCTTACAGACCTATAATCGAGGCGCCTTGCATTCCAACAACCACAAAGGTGAAAAATAGATATATATGTCAGGGCTGGTAAGTCACTGACACCACCATAGCTAGAAAGAAACGTCGTGCTCTCCCTGCAGTCCGTATCCCGTTTTTAACTCATACCGGGGTGTGAGGTTCGCGAATCTACGAAATACACAAAGTTAGGCCACGTAGACCTTGCTTTGATCATCATCCACAAGACTTTGCTTTGCAACAGAAGCCTTGATCACAGCATCTTGGCATGCCACATAGGCAGTCCACTCCATACGATTGATTTCCATCGATATATATAACCTCTGAGCTCGTACGTCTCAGAGAAGGGCGTTAAGCAAAAGAATAAATTCTCCGCCGCCAAACAGATATATATTTAACAGAGATCAATCAATATAGAACAAAATCCAATGTCAGACACACAGTCCATTTACAAGTCCGTCCTGGGTCTGAACGAAACCGGAGGCGTCCAATTCCTCGTACATCCGTCCAATCAACACATACGTTCAGACGGCTACTACTTTCGTCCCCTTCCGGTAGCTACTCCGGTTAGGAACCTCAGTAGAGCCCATTCAACCGATACGAAGATCGTCGGTCTTGAATCGTCTTTGCATTTTCCAATTCGAATCGCTCGATAAATTATTTGAAATGAGGGTTAGCTCGGCCTTTTCAAATAATTCACGTCATTAGAATTTAAATCGATTCATTTTATGGCTATGTTATTCGACATCCATCTTTCAGTTATTTAGTGTTATTTTCATGTCATACACATACAACCATCAAATCTCAAACAATTCAAGCCCAATTGGTTTATTTTCAACCTATGTTGCTTATAATATTTTATAATGATTTTTCGCCATTTTTATTTATTTAAAAATGGCCATATTTAATTAAACGACGTTTCAGGTCGTGCCGTGGCACTGGCGCTGTTTTTCTCCTAGTTTGTTTTACACATATCGAAAAATCTAACCGTTGGATTTCTACAAAGTCTATATCAGTGGGAAGATATTCCCAAAGCGAACCCAACGGTTCTAGTTTCGTGAGAATCCGACGGTCGGATCTTCCACACTAGTCGTTTGAAGTTACGGTTTCAAAATTTGAACTGCAGCGTCGTTATTCGATTTAATTTAATTATATTTATATTTATATATAAATATAAACGATTCTGGCGCTGTTTTTCTTTAGATTTGAATTAAACATTCCGGACAATCCAACCGTTGGATTTTTACAAGGTTGGTGTCGTTTGAAAGGTATTTCCAAGGCGAACCCAGCGGTTGCGGTTTCGGGAAAATCCGATGGTCGGGTTTCTCGTACTAATCGTTTCAAATTACGATTCCGAAACGCGAACCGCACGGCCTCTATTCCTTTTAATTATATTTATATTTATATATATAAATATAGTTCAATCTATAATTTCAACTATAGCTCATTCTATATTTTCAACTTCGTTTTCACTTCAAATATTTCACTAACGCCTTAGTATTTCGAAAAATTTCGCCATAACCTCCTTTGTACGGGGAGGGGTTTGGAAATTTATTGGGCCGTATTAGGTACCCAATAAATCCTAAAAAGCATTCACATATTTTTAGTGATATATTTTGGTGTTTACGGGGGAGCATGTACTGATAATCACTCCAGAGAATAAATTCCCGTCACCCCCGTTTCCGTGTGGAAATAAATAGTCCATGTGCCGTATCTAATAACTAGAGCGACGTGATTATTGTCAACTCTAGACCCGTGTGGGGTTTTTATTAATCTGGCAATTTATCGTTATAATTTATATAGTCCATATCAGTCATCAGTTCAACCTGTAGTATATAGTCATCGCCATACAAGCCTCTTGCTTGTATGGTAAATCTTCCACCTCGTCACACAAGCTCCAATTGCTTATGTGGAATATGATGAAGTATGCCTATCGTCAAGAAGTATGCCATGTAGTGTAGTTCAAAATTAATTGTTACTATCCTATGGCATTGTTTATTATTTCACACAGAAAAACCAGCACTCCGCATCCAATGGCATTCACAGGAGTTGATATATAAATAAATTTGCGCAGCCAACTCATCAAGGTTTACCTATTTATCGGGCACGCAAATAATTTCTTTACTCTACAGCTAATCCATTTTTTTCCTGTTCAACACATGTATATATATGCAGAACAAAGCTAATAATAATATTTCTAGCAAACTATTATTTATTTCAACACGTGTGTATTTTTAACTAAGCGTATACATGATAAAAGGAATATTTTTATCATCAAAAATATTTATACGACACATGTGTATATTTTAACACTTCTTATTCACTATAAAAATATAGTTTTCATTGTCGATTCATTTTATTTTTAGAAGACGGTAACATTCAACACATGAATTTCAACTCGACGAACAAATTGCAATTCAACACATGAATATTCTATATCGTTTGTATATATATAAAAATGTGATTTTTATTGCTAAAGTCATTTGTTTAAATTCAAATAATATTCAACACATGAATTTCAACTCAACGAATGAATTGCAACTCAACACATGAATATTCTATATCATTTGTATATATATAAAAATGTGATTTTTATTGCTAAAGCCATTTGTTTAAATTCAAATAATATTCAACACATGAATTTCAACTCAACGAATGAATTGCAACTCAACACATGAATATTCTATATATATATATATATATATATATATATATATATATATATATATATATATGTGATTTTTATTGCTAAAGCCATTTTTTTAAATTCAAATAATATTCAACACATGAATTTCAACTCAACGAATGAATTGCAACTCAACACATGAATATTCTATATCGTTTGTATATATATAAAAATGTGATTTTTATTGCTAAAGCCATTTGTTTAAATTCAAATAATATTCAACACATGAATTTCAACTCAACGAATGAATTGCAACTCAACACATGAATATTGTATATCGTTTGTATATATATAAAAATGTGATTTTTATTGCTAAAGCCATTTGTTTAAATTCAAATAATATTCAACACATGAATTTCAACTCAACGAATGAATTGCAACTCAACACATGAATATTCTATATCGTTTGTATATATATAAAAATGTGATTTTTATTGCTAAAGCCATTTGTTTAAATTCAAATAATATTCAACACATGAATTTCAACTCAACGAATGAATTGCAACTCAACACATGAATATTCTATATCGTTTGTATATATATAAAAATGTGATTTTTATTGCTAAAGTCATTTGTTTAAATTCAAATAATATTCAACACATGAATTTCAACTCAACGAATGAATTGCAACTCAACACATGAATATTCTATATAGCATATGTAAATAATTTCAATGAATGAAAACTATTCTAACACATAATTATTTCAGAAAATTTCGGCAGCATAACGGCAGGGTAGTTAAAACCGGGACCGTCCCTAGTACGGCTTCTCGCTCTACCTTAAAACCTCGCGGTTTTTGACAATGGGGATCATGCATCTAGTTCGCACGCAGGCGGCATGTTTTATTTTCAATTCCACAATCCTATTCTATTTTGTTTCAACCACAAAGGTATTTTTCAACCACAAAGGTATTTTTCAACCATAATATCAATTATTTCCAACCATTCGTCATACCATATAATATCACGTCAATCATAAGCAATAAATATCGTCCATGGTCTGTGGACGAGGGGAGTATATATATATATATAATATAATAATTCACTTGCATTTCATCACAATTCAAAGCATATTTGTTTCAAACAACGCTTGTATAATTTATACATCGCTAATATAACTTATACAACACATGTACATGAGTTATACAATGCGTATATAATTTACACTTCGCTTATATAATTTATACAACGCGATTTCATTCACACAGATAATTTAGATTCCTCACATTGGTTATTGCGGTGCTAAAAATCGTAGGAAGGTCAGAAAAATCCGCGGCTTCTTCTAGAATGTAGAGAGCCTCCTTGCGGTCACGGTGTCTCCTGTTTCATCGAATTTCGTTGAAGAACGAAAAAGATATTATTTTTCAAAGTTTTGCAACGCTTTAAAGTGTTAAAACAGTTTAAAATTAAATAAGCCGTTAGTTTTCAAACCTGTTCAATTCTAGGTTTGGATTTTTCTCTTGATTCGTAGCTCTATGGGACGATCGGACTGTTGGACGTCGTCGAGGGAGGGAAGAGCTTTCCGGCGCTGGTTGTCTGAGGCGATGCGGTGGCGAATCGAGGCGGCGGCGGCTACAGGAAGTCAGCGACTTTGAAGCGGCAGAACTCGACGACGGCGGCTCTGTTGGTGGCGAAGCTGGGTCGGATGTGGAGAGGAGGCGTAGGGCTGTCGACTGACGGTGGTGGCGCGGCCTAGCGTCGCCTGTAGCGATCGGAAAAGAGAGGGAAAGGGCGAGCAACGGGGGTCGTTCGTTTCGACTGGCGGCTAGGGTTTTTTTAGGGTTTTTTATTTTTTTTTAAAAGAAAATTTCCTATTGGCCAGAATTTATAGGAAATTTTTAAATAGTGTTTTTGCAAACGGACTCCTTTTTAAACCCAACGACTGTCGCCACTAGCTAAATACCCCCATTCCGGACATAATGGGATATGTTTCGTTGGCCATTTCGACTGTTACAGTCAGTTATTTTTCAAATTAAAATATAAAACATTCGATATTTAATTTAAACTACATTTCAATTTTCCAGGGCCACAAACTGAATCGAAAAATTCCAGAAAAATAAATCTAGCTTCGTTTTGACGATACGGTCCTAACAAAACCAGTTTCGTCGAATTCTGAGCTCGTTTGAAAAACGGCCATTTATGGGTCGACCCATTTTAACAGAATTTGACCAAACACGTTATCTTTTGCCCCGCTCACATACTAGCTTCAAAAATTATGAAATTTGAAACCTAGCAATATTTTGACATCCCGGACCCAACAAAAGTGGTTTCGTCGAATTCCGAGGTCGTATGCAAAATCTCAATTTTCAAGGGCTATATATACTATATAGCGACCTTTCTGAAAATTCATTTGGCCATAACTTTTGATTTCCGTTATGAAATTTCGATTTTTCAGATTCGTTAGACAGGTATTGATAAACAGATTTAAATATTTTCCAATTTCGCTAAAATCTGTTATATTTTCCACCCGGTACAGTCAGACAAAGTTTGTAATCCAAATTTCAAACTGCTATATTATACACAATTCTATATTTTATTGAAATATATTATTTCAACTATTCAAATTTCTTGTTAATAACCAAATTTAAAATTTTAAACTGGTTCACATTTTCCGGGTTATTACAATCTCCCCCACTTAAAACTTTTCGTCCTCGAAAAGGAAATAACAGCTAAGCAGGAAATAAAATGTAAATGCAAAGTATTGTAAAGGTACCTTGCACCGGAGATAGTCAGAGATGTCCACTCTGCATTTGGGATAGGCTTGTTTAATGCTTTCCTCAGTTTCCCAAGTACAGTCTCTAGGATCACTACTCCACTGCACTTTGACTAAATGAATCTTTTTCCTCCTTAGCTCTCTAGTTTCTTTGCCAACTATCTTTAATGGCTCCCTCTTGAGTGCTAATTCTGGAGTTATGTCAATATCCTGTTGTGCTGCTTCTTCTACAACAAGATCTGGATCATGAACATGTTTTCTGAGCTGAGATACGTGGAACACATCATGTACACCAGGCAACCAATCAGGTAATGAAACCCTATATGCAAGAGTTCCAATCCGTTTAAGTATAGGAAAGGGACCAATAAATCTCGGTGCCAACTTCCCAGTCTTGCCAAATCTGATTACCCCTCGCATTGGAGAAACTCTTAAATAAACATAATCGCCAACGGCAAACGATATATCCCTTCTTCTTGCATCAGCATAACTTTTTTGTCGGCTCTGTGCGGTTTTTAATCGCTTCTTAATGAAATCGACTTTATCCGATGCTTCTTGAATCATATCGGGCCCTAACACAAGTCTGTTGCCAGGTTCTACCCAACATGCGGGAGATCTGCACGGTCTACCGTATAATGCTTCAAATGGAGACATTTCCAAACTTGCTTGATAGCTATTGTTGTAAGAGAATTCGGCTAAATGTAAATGATCTTCCCATGAGCCTCCAAAATCGATAACGCAAGCCCGCAGCAAATCTTCTAAAATTCTATTCACCCGCTCAGTTTGGCCGTCTGTCTGAGGGTGATAAGCGGTGCTTAGATTTAATTTGGTCCCCAATTCTTCCTGGAATGCTTCCCAGAATTTGCTAGTAAATAGGGGATCTCTATCGCTGACTATATTGAGTGGCACTCCATGTAGTTTAACTATTTCTCTGAAGTAAATCTGTGCTAGACTTTGAGCCGTTCTGTTGGATCGGACAGGGATGAAATGGGCAGTCTTCGTGAAGCGATCTACGATTACCCATATATTGTCGTTTCCTTTTCTAGTTCGAGGCAGGCCATTTATGAAATCCATCGAAATTTGTTCCCACTTCCATCCTGGAACTTCTAATGGTTGTAATAATCCAGCCAATTTCTGCTGATCACTCTTAACTAGCTGAAAAGTGGGGCATCTGCTAACATATAATGAGATATCTCTTTTCATAGCTCTCCACCAGAATGTGCGTTTGATATCGTTATACATTTTGCTCACACCGGGATGGATACTTAATTTGGATTTGTGGCACTCATCAAGTATTTCTCTTCTGAGCTCGGGAAGGTTTGGGATGCAGATTCTACCCTTTAATCTTAGAACCCCTTTGTCATCGAGTCGAAAACTTGTGGATTCACCTCCTTTGATTCTTTGACTGATTCTTTGAATAAATTCATCGTCTTTCTGAAGAGTCGAGATCCTATCTATTAATGAAGACGTGATGACAAAACTGGCGATGATTTCATTCTTCCTGCTGAGCGCATCTGCTACAACATTGGCTTTCCCTGGAGTGTATATAATTTCAAAATCGTATGCTGTAAGGAATTCTAACCAACGTTGTTGCCTCAGGTTTAAATCTTTCTGGGTGAACAGGTATTTCAAGGATTGATGATCGGTAAATAGTTCGAATTTCTCGCCCAATAAATAATGCCTCCATATTCTTAAAGCAAACACGATAGCTAATAACTCAAGATCATGAGTAGCATAGTTTCTTTCATGCAGCTTTAGTTGACGGCTGGCATAAGCGATTACTTGGCCTTTTTGCATTAACACTGCGCCTAGCCCTCTAATAGAAGCATCTGTCCATACAGTCAAGTCTTGGTTACCTTCTATTATTGTCAATACCGGAGCAGTTGTCAACTTCAGTTTTAGCTCTTGGAAAGCTTCTTCACATTCGGGAGTTCATTTGAATTTCTCATGCTTCTTTGTAAGCTTTGTCAATACTCCTGATATCTTTGAAAAATCCTGAACGAATTTCCGATAGTAACTAGCTAATCCAAGGAAACTTCGAACTTCTGTGGGAGTAGTAGGTTGTTTCCAGTTCTGAATCGCTGTAATTTTGCTTGGGTCTACAGCAATTCCTTCTTTTGACACGACTTGACCTAGGAATTTAACTTCATTCTGCCAGAAGACACACTTAGAAAATTTAGCTTTCAAGACATTTCTCCTTAGAATTTTCAACACTTGTTCTAAATGTTTCGCATGCTCATCTTCCGACTTAGAGTAGATTAGAATGTCATCGATGAAGACTAGAACAAATTTATTCAATACACCACGGAACACTCTGTTCATAAGATCAACGAAGTATGCTGGAGCGTTACACAAGCCGAACGGCATTACTAACCATTCGTAGAATAAATCGGGACCCCTGAAGGCTGTCAAAGGAACACAGTCTTCGGCTATACGCAATTGGTGGAAACCTGTAGCTAGGTCCATTCTGGAGAATTCTATTGCTCCATTTAATTGATCTAACAGATCATCTATTCGGGGCAAAGGATATTTGTTCTTCAGTGTTTGTTTATTGAGATCCCTGTAATCGACGCAAAGTCTTAGAGTACCGTCTGATTTCGGGACAAATACTACTGCGGCTCCCCATGCTGAAAAGCTTGGTCTGATCAGACCTTTCCAAAGCAATTCTCGGGTTTGACTACTTAGCTCTTCTTTTTCTTTCGGGGCCATTCTTCGTATTGGATGTACTACTGGTCAGGCGTTAGGAATTAGATCTATCCTAAATTCAATTTCTCTTTGCGGTGGTAAGTTTTCTACTTCTTCAAACACATTCGCATAGTTTTTAACGACCGGTATCTTTTCTATCGAAGGGGGAATAACTTCTAAAGAAGACCAAAATTCTGTTCTATTAATTTCTGCACCGAGACATGGTATAGTGATATGCCCCGATTTTGTTTCAACTTTCACGATTCTTTCGGCACATCTAACTTCGGCCTTATATTGTGTCAACCAGTCCAGCCCCAGTATAATATCAAATTCGGAAAGGTCCATGACAATCGAATCAAAAGAGAACTTATAGCAAGAATAAGAGATAGGCACTCTACAGCATAAACTGAGACTAATAGAACTTCCTATTGGGTTTCGAACTTTAATTGGTTCCTTAAGTTTTCTTCGTTTCAATTTTAATTTGTGAACAAGGTTACCAGAAATGAAGCTACGTGATGCACCAGTATCAAAAAGTACAGAAACAGGAATATTTTTAATGGTAAGGGTACCTCCCAAGACGTCGGGTTTACCTGATCCATCGGTGGTAGCTGGCGGGGTCTTCCCGTCATAGACATGGGCCACCTGTGCATTCTGCTTCAGAGGGCAGTTCCTGCTGTAGTGCCCCTTCTTGTGGCAGTTGTTGCATTCGGTTGAGTCATTGGCCTTTGGCTTCTTTGGGGCCTTGCATACATTAGAGAAATGACCGGGCTTCCCGCAATTGTAGCAGTTTCCTTTCGGGATCTTTGCGGGTTTTTGAGTAGCGGCCGCGGTAATGCTGGATTCGGGTTGATCGGTTGAAGCCTTGCGCTTATTCCCTGCTTGGCTTTTAGCGCGGTCTTGGCTAGCATGTCTCTCATCCATGTCTTCATAATTGCAAGCCATCTCTACTAGTTCTGTGAAGGAGAGTTTGATGTTGCTCATAGCTCTATCGTGATACTTGCGCTTCAGCCCAAATATGAATCTCTTATTCTTGGCTTTGTTGGTTAAAATCAGTTCTGGAGCATAGCGCGATAGCTGGGTGAACTTATTTAGATAGTCCTGAATAGAGAGGTCTCCCTGCTGGAGATTAGCAAACTGCTCTCTCATCCTCTCTAGAGCTTGTTCCGGTACAAACTTCTCATTGAAAAAAGTCTTGAACTGCTCCCAAGTCCGGATAGTACCAGCTGCATCCCCAGAAGTAATGGCATCCCACCACAGCTCTGCTTCTTCCTGAAGGAGCAAAATGCCAAGTCGGGCTTTGTTGTTAGTTCCCATACCCATGCCTTCGAAGATTTTCTCACAGGTTTTCAGCCAAGCGATAGCTTCGATCACTGTGCCAGTGCCAGTAAAAGGTTTTCCCCCGAGATTTCTGTACCTCTTTGCTACTTTGTCGAGCTCAAAGTCTTCTGGTGCTGGTGGCGGAATGATAGGACCTTCCACTACTATGGGGATATTCCCCCGTCCTCCTGCAGCATCTCCTCGGCCTCCACGGCCTCCTCTAGCTGCTGCTCCACGTGTAGCCATCTAAGAGTACTGTATAAGCAAGAAAAGAGTCAAGCTCACAGATTTGATAATTTTCATAAATGATAAAGCAAGGGAATACAAGGAAGATAATGATGATGTACTGATCAAATTGTTTTGCTAATCTTCTTAGCTCATCCTAGGACATTGCTAATCCTATCTCTAATGAGCTACTCGCATTAGAACGCTACTGATTCTATTCTGACGAGGTGTTTAATGTGTTAGATCCCGGAACTAAGGTTAACCAAAGCTCTGATACAAACTGTGACGATCCCAAAATCCGAGGGGCGGTATTAAGGATAATCATTAGGAAATAACACATTAATCATCATAGCAGAGTACAGATAATAGCAGAAACAATAAATAAAACGATTTTACATGGATAGGACAGCGGAATCACAACATGTAGGAGTATCAGAATAGCATAACGTGGGATGTACTTAGTAAATAAAAGGAAAGTGATCAGTCATCATCGCCAGAGGCGGAATACATACATGCAGTGAGACATAATAAGGGTATCAGTCTACATCGCCGAAGGCGGAATACATATACATATAGTGAGAAATACGGAAAGTAAATCAGTCTGCATCGCCAGTGGCGGAATCATAATATGTATACAGTAATGGCGGAAAATATCAAAGTCATCTCTATGGAGTTAGCCTCGCCATGAGCCGAAAGTGCACTCTATGCAGCAGTGCAGAACCAAAAACCACCTATCACTTGTGTACTAGGCTGCCCGTGTGAAATTAAGGGCACCCGCGTTTGCAAAGTGAAACAAACAACGAGTCAGTCATGGGGACTGGTATGAGGAATCTATTTAACAGTTAAACAACAGTAAATAGCAAATCATAGGACCACGCCACTTTCGCGGAACGGGTTTACTCCAGTGATTGCTAGTGCATTTAAAACAAAGTAAATTCTTTTAAAAACAACGCAATGCTTTTAGAAAGAATGAAGCCATTATAAGACTCAGGTCCCATCACACAATGCAACGCAAGCCGGAGGATAGAGTTTTACCTTATAATAGCCAAATATGCTTGATACGTATAAAGCAAAATCATTTGATATTATTACTAGTGCATATATGTTTCAAAAACGAATAGCATCATAAATATCAATCATAGGCGGCATAGCTACCATCTACTATGTCTCCATACTAGTTCTACAATCAAATCCGTTATCTCGTATTGGAAATTGGATTTCCGTCATGAGTCGAGGCAAGGGGCAAGCTCCTCTCCGCTTCGAGACACTCTAGCAAATGCCTCGGGACTACACACTCTGGGTAACCCCTGGATCTTCAGGGTCGGTCCACTCTTACGTTTGAGGATTGGAAATTCCTGAACACACGTTTCCCGGTCCTTACAGACCTATAATCGAGGCGCCTCGCATTCCAACAACCACAAAGGTGAAAAATAGATATATATGTCAGGGCTGGTAAGTCACTGACACCACCATAGCTAGAAAGAAACGTCGTGCTCTCCCTGCAGTCCGTATCCCGTTTTTAACTCATACCGGGTGTGAGGTTCGTGAATCTATGAAATACACAAAGCTAGGCCACGTAGACCTTGCTTTGATCATCATCTACAAGACTTTGCTTTGCAACAGAAGCCTTGATCACAGCATCTTGGCATGCCACATAGGCAGTCCACTCCATACGATTGATTTCCATCGATATATATAACCTCTGAGCTCGTACGTCTCAGAGAAGGGCGTTAAGCAAAAGAATAAATTCTCCGCCGCCAAACAGATATATATTTAACAGAGATCAATCAATATAGAACAAAATCTAATGTCAGACACACAGTCCATTTACAAGTCCGTCCTGGGTCTGAACGAAACCGGAGGCGTCCAATTCCTCGTATATCCGTCCAATCAACACATACGTTCAGACGGCTACTACTTCCGTCCCCTTCCGGTAGCTACTCCGGTTAGGAACCTCAGTAGAGCCCATCCAACCGATACGAAGATCGTCGGTCTTGAATCGTCTTTGCATTTTCCAATTCGAATCGCTCGATAAATTATTTGAAATGAGGGTTAGCTCGGCCTTTTCAAATAATTCACGTCATTAGAATTTAAATCGATTCATTTTATGGCTATGTTATTCGACATCCATCTTTCAGTTATTTAGTGTTATTTTCATGTCATACACATACAACCATCAAATCTCAAACAATTCAACCCCAATTGGTTTATTTTCAACCTATGTTGCTTATAATATTTTATAATGATTTTTCGCCATTTTTATTTATTTAAAAATGGCCATATTTAATTAAACGACGTTTCAGGTCGTGCCGTGGCACTGGCGCAGTTTTTCTCCTAGTTTGTTTTACACATATCGGAAAATCTAACCGTTGGATTTCTACAAAGTCTATATCAGTGGGAAGATATTCCCAAAGCGAACCCAACGGTTCTAGTTTCGTGAGAATCCGACGGTCGGATCTTCCACACTAGTCGTTTGAAGTTACGGTTTCAAAATTTGAACTGCAGCGTCGTTATTCGATTTAATTTAATTATATTTATATTTATATATAAATATAAACGATTCTAACACTGTTTTTCTCAAGATTTGAATTAAACATTCCGGACAATCCAACCGTTGGATTTTTACAAGGTTGGTGCCGTTGGAAAGGTATTTCCAAGGCGAACCCAGCGGTTGCGGTTTCGGGAAAATCCGATGGTCGGGTTTCTCGTACTAATCGTTTCAAATTACGATTCCAAAACGCGAACTGCACGGCCTCTATTCCTTTTAATTATATTTATATTTATATATATAAATATAGTTCAATCTATAATTTCAACTATAGCTCATTCTATATTTTCAACTTCGTTTTCACTTCAAATATTTCACTAACGCCTTAGTATTTCGAAAAATTTCGCCATAACCTCCTTTGTACGGGGAGGGGTTTGGAAATTTATTGGGCCGTATTAGGTACCCAATAAATCCTA
>JASFAX010007306.1:0-26208 GCA_030737875.1 Allium sativum
AGAAGTGAAGTAGCAGCAACACTTTTTTACCTTTTTGTAGTGTTAGTTATGTTCCTGTAGTTACGCTAATGAGCTCAACATGCTATGAGCATGCAGAAAATTTTCTCCTTCACGAATGTAGTGATAAACTGCATTTAACTTCCTGTTTTGCACAATTATTTTCTCAAAATTTTCAAAGGAAGTATAAACATGATGAAGCAACACAATAACGCATATAATGATGATGTAGAGAAATGTTCAAAAAATATGCAGGCACCTGTCCAAGGTAGATAGGAATAAGTCTGCCAATAGGAGGCCCAGGTCGATTCCCGCCAAGAGTTCGAAAAAAAAGCCACTACTTTAAATAAGCTTCCACCTTCCTTGTAGTTTATCTATATCTTTATTAAGATCAATAGGTCCAGCAATATTTCAAGCTCTTTCAGTCGTCTTCACTAGCTGCGCATATGACTTACTATGAATTAGCATAAATATTAGAATATTATATAAAATAAAAATAAAGTCAATGTGTTAGTGTATGGAATTACAATACCATAACAATGAATTATTAGCATATTTAATCAGCAATACTGGCATTTGCAACTGTTACAGACCTTTTTTTAACATCGTTATGTTTTTTTATTACATAACTATAATATTGGTTAATATGAAACATTGATTTTGATCTGATGAAGTTTACACATATAATAAATAACCTAGTTATATTGCAGTTAATAAAAAGGCTATACTGCAATGGGTATTTGGGCACAATAAGAATGAGGATATAGGAATTGCTGTGACCTGTATACTTATTCAAATTTAGGTATACTTCTTTTTCATGTAAATCTTCTGTTTTATTTGTATATTGAAAATTTTACCTATAATATTGACGGTTTAATTTTCTTGCTTGTACTGAGCATGTTGTATTAATTATGGTTGATGGTATTCAGTGTACACAAAGTTGCTGTTATGATAACTGATACAGACAGAGGAGCGATTACCATTGTTACAAGTAAACAATAGTAGCAAAAAATAATGTATAATGTAAATATAATAAATGTCTGAATATATTCATTTTTTGTCACTTTTAGGAACCTCGCCATTGTTACTCATCACTGTCACATTTTTTGGATAGTTATCCTGGTGTTTACGTCTCCGACAGCCTGATTTCATAATATAAAGTTTGGGTTGCAAATATAAAATGTATTTCAGTTCTTACTTATACATCTGTATTGCTAGCTTCGAGAATAACAACATACTATTTCTCATACCGTGTTTGACCATCGATTTGAACAAAATTGTGATCAATCAAGTATCCCTGTAAAAGGTAATGTAATATAGTTATTTTTCAATAAATATTAAAGAAAATGATAAAATGGAAAGTAAAGCATGATGAACATGTTAAAAAGCTACCCCACTATCCAAAATCCTTCATCATGATCAGAACTAACATAATTTGCATATAAATCAATTTCTTCTTCTGATAGTCATACGCCAACAGAGAAAGGTGGGTTCTCATCAAATTGATCGTACTCTACTCATCTACTACATCACCAATGCGCTTTTACCAAGAAGAACAACATGCCATTTATGATCAGCTGGGTTAGTCACGTAGAAAACCTGTCTTGCTTGAGATGCTAAGATGAGAGGATCATTATCATGACTCACTCGATCAAAGTCAACAAGTGTGAATCCATGTTTACAGCACGATAGTTGTCGGCCCATCTACACTGAAATAGAGGAATTGTGAAGTCCTTGTACTCAAATTACCAAATATTCTCAATTACCCCATAATATGACATCGTCACATTTATTGGTCTGTTATCTTTGGCACTAGCAAATTCCCTTGAAGATGCCACGATGCTAACTCCACTATTTTGCATTTTGCTCTTTTCATCTTGGAGCTTAGTGTAAAAAACATACCGACTAATAGCATATCCTTCATAGAGATGATTTTTTTAGGCCTATATTCTAACCAGTTTATTGTATTAGAAACATTATGATTTGTTTGAGAAAATTGCTTCATCATCCTTTTTTCAAACCATGTCACAAAGAGACGGTTATGTTCATTTATTAACCATCTTTCATTCTTTAAAGGATTTTCTGGCTTTAAAATTGCATATGCTCCTCTAAGTAAGGATGAACCCCACTAAAGTGTTGTGAAATAAGTAGGTTGCCTTTGCGAAACGTTTCATCGGAAATTGAAATCAATTTACCCCCAATTGTACCGTGACTGTCAAGTCGTCCTTCATGTCGAGATTTGCAAAGTCCATTAGGTTCAACATCAGTTAAGTATTGAGTGACAAATTCAAAAACCTCCTCGGCTATAGTACCTTTGACGATACTAGCTTCAGGTCTGTACCTATTCTTTGTTTTTTCTGTTAAAGTTCCCATGTGCCATTTCTAACGGATACATATATCTCATAAATACAGCACACAAATCTTGATTTCTCTTACAAAATGAACAACCAAATGCCCCATAACATCAAAAAATGAAGGAGAAAAATACATCTCAAATTAACATAAGGTGACATTAATATCGGCTTGTTGATCATCAAGAATTTCAGGATCAATCACCTTGCTGCAAATTGCATTAAAAAATATACAAAGCCTTGTAATAACATGTCTAACATGTTTCGACAATATACCATGAATTGCAACAGGTAACAAGTGGTGAATTAACATGTGACAGTCTTGAGACTTCATGCTGCTCAGTTTCAAATCTTTCATTGATACACGATTGCTAATATTCGAAGAAAAACCTGTTGGAACCTTAATACCACAATGACACTCACGAAAACTATTTTCACTTTTTTGGATAATGTATAACATGCAGGAGGTAAATAGGCATATTTACCTTTGTAACGACCCGAGATTTTCGACCTAGAAAATTGAGATAAATACCATATCGATTATTCGAGTATCGGAAATACCAGATCATTAACAGAAAGAAATTAGAGGGTGAGAATAGATAAGATAGAAAACTAGAATAGAAGAAGGAGAAGAACATAACAACAGAATCAGAGTAACATGAAACTCACAGCGGTACGAATAAATATATTATATAACATAACTTTGAACTAAAACCAGTATCTGTATACAATAACATTATCAGAGTACAACACTTACAACACAGCGGAAATAAACAATAGCTACATAATCCTGAAGCCTCATGCTCCAGCTCTCCAAGTATATCTGTAAAATCCCGACTACTTGACTGCCCGTACAAAATTGGGCACCCAAGAGTTTAGGGAAAACAAAACAAAATAAACTCTGGGTCAGTCATGTGACTGGTGTGAGTAAGCTCCAACCATTTGTTTAACTTTTAAATCCTTTTAAAAGAAAGAATAATCATAAGACCAATCCACATATAAACACATATGGTTTTTACCTTACAATAATCCAAAACATTGTTTTAAAATCCGTACTCTTCTGATATTATAATGACGTCTAAATCAAATAAATAGCAATCTACTGGAACGCTTTCATCTCACGTTCCGCATATATAATATATAATAAAAAACTGCGGGATCTTATTGGGTAATGGATTCCAACTGGCAAGGTACAGGACCACCTTCCGACAGTGTATCTCTAGAGAGGAATACACCGAGTTCAACAAGAACATGTTGTAACCCAGGTTAAACACGACCGGTAACTCATTTCGCTTAAGTGAACCGAATTTATTATCACCAACGGTTGGGATCAGCAACTGTTTCCCCGAAAGGGACAGCATCAAATAGTTTAAAGAAGTAAATGGAATTTCTCTAGATCAGGTGACAATACACCCTAATTGGGAGCTACCCACTTAGCCATTCGACCTACCCGATTTTTACCATTTCCTGGTTGTAAGGCTTGGGGCATGCATATCTCTGACAGATCACACATTTATTCACTTTGAATGTCACATCGTCATACCCTCCAAATCAAAAATTGATTTCTCCAAAAATACCACGGATATACAGCTAAGAGAAATGAATTTCTCCGGCCACCAAACGTAAATACGTTTGAAGAGATCAACTTACGCGATCTATTAAATATACTCTGACATTCTTCCATATAGGTTGTCCAAAGACTGGACAAACCAAAGGCACTATTCTGTAAACCCATCTTAGGCAATTTCTACCTGGGATTTCCAGAACAGCCCTTGCATAAACTCTATCTTCAATTATTCTCATTATATTTGAATCGCAATGCTAGTGCCATACATAGTGGTTTTCAGATAATAAATCTGATTCTGGTCTCTCCATGTTAACGATGGAAAAATGGTCAAAACTTTGATAGTCGGTTATTTAACTATCAAAGGAAAACATCCATACACATAACGATCTTATTTCCAAATGGAAATTTCATCAATCAACATTTTTCGCTTTAAATTAATTTATTCATTTCCCGTTTCCATACATTTATAATTTCTTATTTTCTAAATTTAAAAAATAGACGTTATTAACATTGGAAAACATTTCCATTCCTTTTTCATGCGTCACTATCCTCCCACATCTATAAGTTTCTAACTGTAAACTAGTAAGAGAACAATTCCCTGAATATCAACCCCAAAGGCCGAAACCAACATCAGACCGATACCTAGAAGCTGTTCAACATAACTAATCTCCAGTCAGTTTCTAATTTCCCTTAACATCGTTTCTTATCTTTTATCAAATCATTTTTATGCAACTCTCAGATTCAGTTTACAAATCAAATTGTTTTATGAAAATTATTTATTATAACGATAGCGTTGTGATTCCTACTTTCGAAATATCTAACTTCAAAATATAACTTTTATTCATAATTGAATAAATAATAATTAATTAATTAAATCTTGATTCAAAAACCGGAAAGTAAATAGTACTTTTTACAGTCGATATAGTCGAATTCCAATGTATAATTCTCTCTCGAAAAATCTTTATTGATAACTCCCTTTCGAATAAACTATATTCGATAACTCTTTTTCGAATAAACTCTATTTGATAACTCCCTTTCGAATAAAATATTCGATAATCTCTCTTTCGCAAAATTTGATAACCTCTCTTTCGAATAAAACTATATCGATAATCTCTCTTTCTAATAAACAATATTCGATAACTCCTTTTCGAAAAAACTATATTCGATTTACGTTACGAACTCAGCATATTTTACCCTTTCAGGTCAACTCAATTTCTAAATTCATTTTTGAATTTAGTACTTCTCCAACAATTACCAATTTCCTTTTATAACTGTTTTAATTCTACAAAACATTTTCTTTTAAATCGTTATTCACTTTAAACGTGAATATTATTCCTTTACAAAAACTGGAATCGTTTTATCAGATCAAAACTTGATTTCATAATTTAAATACTAACACAGGTTTAAACTCCAATTCTCGAGTCATTTTATAACTTCTTATTCACATTCCATTTTATTTATCAAATCTCGTTTACATGTCAACTTCCTAGTTGGTTTTATTTAATAAGTATAATTCTTTATCGCCTTTATATTCAATTTTGAAAAATATCGGTTTCAAACCGAATATTAATTATCTTGTCAAATCCCTATTTATTCAATATATCATTTCTTAAATAAATTATTTTATAACATTTGGCCTAGTCGAATTCCTAATACAAATATTTATGGATTTTATTTTAATCCCATTCACATTTGGAATATCGAAATAAATTCCATCATTTCCTTTTCAAAACAACTCTCAATTTCCCATTTTAAATTCACTGCTGAATTCACAATCCAAATTATCCACTGATAATTATATTTATTTCATTTATAAAACATTGTTTATAAATCACACTACTTGTTTTTATTGTTAAACAAGTTATTTATTTCTAGCCCATTCGAAATTCCATTTCTATTTCTAAAATAGATTTTCCCTTTTCAAATTCATATTCCATCCTTTATAATTCCTTTATAAATCCTTTAGTTTGCATTCCATTTTCAAATATCGGTGTTAAAATCGATTTTACTTCTTAATATAAATTGATACTTATATATATATTCACTTTATCCAATAATAAATATTTTAATTAATCTATAAATACCCCTTATGAATTAATCTTCTCAATTTATCTATTAGAAACAAATTTCTATTAAATATTTACTTTAAATAAATTTTCCCATAATTCTTTTATAACTGGCAATTCCCTTTATAAATATTTTATAAATTTCCCAAATATTTTATTTACTCCATATACTCATTTATTTACCTTTTACTACCTTCATTCAGTATTTAACCAAATCGGCCTTCTAAAACTTCCATATAACTAATAATAATTTCTATATAGAAGTTCTTATTTTATTTCCAACATAATTCCTTTTATAAAATCCATTGATTTTACATAAACATTTTATTTCAATATACACTTTGAAATTTCCCCTTTTACATTCGAGTATTACTTATGGTATCAAAAATACCAAATAACAAGGCCAATGCCCATCATAATCAATCACATACTATATAACACATCATATATCATAATATATGAAAAACAGTACTATAAATATTGAAAAATCCAGTTGGATCCCTCCAACCTGTTTCCCTACATCGCAGATGTTAAACAATATAAATAACATCAATTTCATTTCAATATGAAATATTTTGATAAACAAAATCAATATTTGATTAACGATATATATATATATATATATATTACTAGATCTACAATTTCAACCAATCAATTAGCAGTCCATTCAAACAATCAACACACAATAATCAACCATCATTTATCAATTCTAAAAATACGTTATAAAAATATAAACTGGCAGAGTTAACGAGTTTTACTCAATTGTTCATTTATAATTAAATAATGATAAACTGTCGTTGATTCAGACCAGGCAATTTATTTCGCTATAAATTTGTAACATCTCGTATTTTCATGGTATAATAATTAATTAATTTAATTATTTAAATGTTGATTTGGTAATTTATAATGACTAGAATTAAATAATATTGAATATTTAGTTTATATAAATAATAGAACAATATTTTTAATTTCGAAATAGTTGGAAATAGGGGAAAATCATTGTGTGAATTGGAATTTTTAGAATATGTAATTCAGTTTAGAGTTGAATATATTAATGAATATATTATATAAACTATAGTTGAAAGTATAATTTATATTATAATTATAATCGAGCTCGAAATGGCATGGTAGTTCGTAATTTGGCGATTCGAACTTTAAACAAATATACATAATCCCTTTTAAATCGGATTTCTGTGAAACAAGAAACGTTCGGAGCTGGTGAAGTATATTTTTCTAATGGAAGAGAAAAATCGAGATTTTGTTGTGTAGATTTTGAGTTATGTCCAAATCAAATTTTCGAATAGTCACTATGGAATTCCTTTATAATTTTATGCCGATTTATTTATATTATAAATGGATTTTTAATATAAACTGAATACTGATTTAATCTAGATTTGAAATGTCGAGTTATAAATTCAGATATGAATATTTTGGAGCTGTATTATATTGTATGTGAATATGCATGGTAATATTTATTTATAAATATTTAATTTAATTATTTTTAAATATGCTTAATATTTAAATGGATTTATTTAGAGCTTTAAAAATAGCCAGTTTTGCAAATGACCTCCGTTTTCAACAAAACTAATTTTGTTGGATCCGAAATATTAAATTATTGTTAGATTTAAATTTTTGTAATTTTTGGAGTCAGTATGTGGTCGTACGGGATTTTAATGTAAAATACAATCAATAATTTGATTTTAAAAATACGCTGTGTGAGCAAACGGGGTCCGAATTCGACAAAACAAGTTTCGTTGGGTCTGTAATGTCGAACTCAAGGTGTATGTCCATTTTCGGGATTTTTGGGTATCGTGTGTGATCATATGAATTTTTAGAATGATAAATCGAGTTGAAAATCAAATATAAATTAATATAAAATAAGTAACTTACCTTGTAAGCTATCATATATCCTATAAATACTCCTATCTAACCTAATCTCTTCATTTCACCGGTCAACTAAAATTCCGCCGCCTCAGGAAAAAAGAAAACCCACATGAGCAAGTTTTGAAAAATAAAACTAGTTAAATCAAAATCTATAAATCAAATGAGTTGTATATATGGAATCACGAGAGCGTTAGCTACGACCTCATATGCATTTTGCGCAACTCGCACAACTTCTGGAGTTCGTGAAAATAGAAGTGCGAGTTAGGGTTCCAGTTATTTGGTGATTGAAGCAGTAACACTCGTTTTGATTATGATATTTGTGTTGAGAGAGTAAAACCGCATATGTATACAGTTTTCTGAAAATTTTCACGAGGAAAGATGTCGGTTTCTTTCTTGTAATCAATCTTTGAGCTCGAATTTTAAATTTGTATAGGCGTGTTCGAGTTCTATCGCATGTGCATAGAATAGAAGAGATTTTAAAGGAGAGTAAAATGGTAGAACTTGTTTGGGATTTCGTGAAACGTTGGAGGGACAAATGGAGTTGGAAATCGGTGAGGATGGTGTTATGCTGAGGTGCAGCGTTCTAAGAGGACGGAAGGAAGAAGATAGTTAAGAGGCGGGTTCGTGGGTTTATCCAGTGGGCGGTTGGGCCTTAATTCAGGGTGAGCCCAGTTAGAATTTAAATTTTTTAGTTTTATTTAATTTAAACAATCGTATAACTTGTAAATTTGATATCTCAATCATACGATATCAAAATTTCAAATGGTTGGATCCGTTAGGATCGTATGGACGGCGGCTACGAAATGCAACTGGTTGGGAGTGAATTGGAGCTCGTTACAAATTATGGCAGAATAAAACGTTCTTCTGAATTAAAGATAGTTAATCGTTATTTAACGATAACTATCCAATGTGAGTAAATCTCAATAACTTTGTACAGTTTATATTTTTATAAATATAATCTATTGTTGATAAATGATGATTGATTGCTGTGTGTTGATTTTTTGGTTGAATTACTGATTTATTGGTTGAAATTATAAATAACGATAAATATATATAAATCGCTAAACAAATATTGATTCTGTTTATTAGAATATTTCATATTGAAATAAAATCGATGTTATTTATACTGTTTAACGTCTATGATGCAGCGAAACAGGTTGGAGGGATCCAATTGGATTCCTCAATATTATAAATACTGTTTGTTTTCATATATTGTGATATATAATCTATGATTGATTATGGGTGTGTAGATGATGTTGATCATGGTTATTTGGTATTTTAAATACCATAAGAAATACCAGAATGTGAAAAGGGAATTTTCAAAGTGTAAATTGAAAATTATATATTTATAAAATCAAAGAATTTTATAAAAGAAATATTTATTTAAAAAGTAAATAGAATTATATAAAAGGAATATTTATTTGGAAAATAAATAGAATTACATAAAGGAAATATTTGGAAAACAAATAGATTAAAAAGGAAAATTGGCAGGATATAAAAGAAACATAAAAGATTTATTCAAAGTGGAATTAAATAGAAATCTGTTTTAACAGATAAATTGGGAAGATTAATTTATAAATATGTTTTATAAGTTAAGAAAATTATTTTATCATTGGATAAATTGGATATATAAGTCTGAACTTATATAAGGAAGTAGAAAATCGGTTTTGACACCGATATGTTAAGTAGAATGCGAACTCAACAATTATAAAGGGAATTATAATTGAGATTTAGTTGTTAGAAATATAAAGGAGATTTCATGTGAATAATTCTATAAATAGAAGTATAAATAGAATTTGGAAATGGAATATTATTTTAAAATACAAAATCAAATTGAATTGATATATAAAAGAAATATTATTCACATTCGATGTGAATAATGGATTAAAAATAATTACTTTTTTAAAGTAAAACATTTATAAGGAAAATTGGGTTTTGAAATAGAAATTTAGATGGGAATTTGAATAAGATAGGAAAAGGAGTTAATCGAATATTAGTTATTCGAATAGAGTTAATCGAATATTAGTTATTCGAATAGAGTTAATCGAATATTAGTTATTCTAATAGAGTTAATCAAATATTAGTTATATGAATAAAGTTAATCGAATATTAGTTATTCGAATAGAGTTAATCGAATGTTAGTTATTCAAAAGAAGTTAATCAAATATAGTTTATTCGAAAGGAGTTAATCGAATATATAGTTTATTCGAAAGGAGTTAATCGAATATAGTTTATTCGAAAGGAGTTAATCGATTAGAGTTAATCAAATAGAGTTAATACAATAGAGTTAATCGATTAGAGTTAATCCAATAGAGTTAATCGATTAGAGTTAATCAAATAGAGTTAATCCAATCGAGTTAGTTGATTAGAGTTAATCGAATAGAGTTAATCATATAGAGTTAATCGATTAGATTTAATCGAATAGAGTTAATTGAATTGAGTTAATCGAATATAGTTATTCGAAAGAAAGATTATCAAATATAGTTTATTCGAAGGAAAGATTTATCGAATAGAGATTATTTGAAAGAGAGTTACTTAAGGAAGTTTGTTAAGGATTTAAAAGGCGAACTTTGTCTATTTCGAGGTTAAAAATGTTGTTCAGTTAAGGTCTGAGAGGTAGTTATACCCCAACTTGATTGACTCCATTTTTAACTAAGGGATGGTTAATGTTCGATAGTGAAGGTTGGTTAAGTAAATTTAGTTAATGAGTGTAATAGTTTGAGTTGGCATAGCGATGTTTTATTTAAACATCTTTTTAAATCCAATGAAGGAGTTTTGGAAATGTTTTCCAAATAAGAATCATAAATGTTTTCTAATATAAATAAAATAGAAATGAGAGTAAATATGGAAATGTTTTCCAATGATTAATAACGTATATTTCTAAATTTAGAAAATAAGAATTTATGGAGATATGGAAATGGGTAACTGAATAAATTAATTTAAAAAGAGAAAAAGTTGATTAATGATTGATCGGTAAGATTTCCATTTGGAAATACGACCGTTGTTGTACACATGTTTTTCTTTGATAGTTAAATCACCGACTATCAAAGTTTTTGACCATTTTTCCTTTGTCAATACGGAGAGACCGGGATCAAATTTATTATCTGAAAACCACTCCGCATGGGCACTAGCGTTGCGAATCAAATATGATGACGATAATTGAAGACGTAGTTTATGCAAGGGTCGTTCTGTCAAATCCTAGGTAGAAATTGCCTAAGATGGATTTACAGAATAGTGCTTTCGGTTTGTCCAGTCCCAGGATGACCCATATGGAAGAATGTATGACAGAGTATATTTAGTAGATCGCGTAAGTTAATCTCTCCAAATGTATTTACGTTTGGTAGCGGAGGAATTCGTTTCTCTTAGCTGTATACCCATGGTATTTTTGGGGAAATCAATTTGTGATTTGGCAGGTATGATGATGTGACATTCAAAGTGAATGAAGATGTGATTTATAAAAGGATACATTATGGCCTCTAGCCTCACAACCGAGAATGGTATAAAATCGGGTAGGTCGCATGAATAAGTGGTTAGCTGCCAATTAGGGTGTATTGTCAGCTGATCTAGAGAAATTCCATTTACTTCTATAATCTATTTCAATGCTGTCCCTTTCGGGAACGGTTGCTGATCCCAACCGTTGGTGATAATACATTTGGTACACTCAAGCGAAATGAGTCACCGGTCATGTTTAGCCCGGGTTACAAGATGTTTTTGTTGAACCCGGTGTATTCCTCTCTAGAGATACACTGTCGGAAGGTAGTCCCATACCTTGTCAGTTGGAATTCATTACCCAATAAGCGCCCGCGGTTTGATTATATATTATGTATGTGAAACGTGAGATGAAAGCGTTCTGCTAGATGATTATTATATTGTGACTGATAGACATTATTATAATATCAAAAGAGTTCTGATATAAAGATTTCCGTTTCTTTCTAAAGGATTTTGAAAGTTAAATCAAGTGTTTTGGATTCTCATAAGGTAAAACCCTGTTCCATGTTATACGGTGTGGTCTTATGAGATATCGTTTATTTTCTCAAACAGATTTTAAATTGTTTACTCACACCAGTCCCATGACTGAACCGGAGTTTATTTTGTTTTGTTTTCCCTAAACTCTTGGGTGCCCAATTTTGTACAGGCAGTCAAGTAGTCTGGATTTTACAGATACTTGAACAGCTGGAATAGGAGGCTTCAGGATTATATAGCTATTGTTTATTTCCGTTGTGTTGTAAGTGCTGTACTTTGATAATGATATGTATATTCAAGTACAGATTTGTATTTCAAAATTTATGTTATATAATATATTTTGTTCGTTCCACTGTGAGATTCGTGTTTACTCTGATGTTGTATGTTCTTCTTCTTCTATTCTAAGTTTACATCTTATCTATTCTCACCCTTTATTTTCTTTCATTAACTATTCGATATTTCCGATGCTTGATAGTCGGCATTGGGTTATATGTCAATTACTCAGGATCATGAAAACCCGGGTCATTACAGTGGTATCAGAGCTGAAGGTTAAGTAATTACCTTGGCTTTGTTGCGCAACTCAGTAGAGATGGGGTTAGTAATACTCCAGATTGAGTTGAGTGTATATATACGAGAGAACGTATTTGTAGATTTTATAAAAAATGTTTTATATTGTGGAGATTTATTAGTTGAGTTGTTTATAAGTTCTGGTCGATCAGTTTGATCCACTGTATCGGTAGGAGTTTTTGAACACTCGAATACGATGAACCGACATGGTAAGTTTTGAAAAGAGGGTAAATGAAATAATTTTACCCAAATTATATTTTGATATAAACGGGTAATTAATATTTGAAGTATTATCGTATAATGGATGTGTTGGTTGTATTTATAATCAGATGAGATTATAAATTGAAATGGTTATATAAATAACCAATTAGAATTCATATAAGTGTAATATATGAAATCGGATGAATTAAATTTGAATTTAAATCAGAATTGGAATTAAAATTCTGAAAACATGAAAAGTGTTTGTAAATGGAATTGGATTAAATATATGAGAATTTTAAAATCTTGGGAGGTTTTAAATTGTTTTACAAGCATTGTGAAGGATATTTTGAAATAAATTTCAAAATGGAGATGTTTAAAGATGATTTTGAAAAGTGATATAGTATTGAAATCACTTCGATCGATGGGAAATAACTCTGATGATGTTGGCCACATCATCAGTGTTCATTTTCGAGTTGTAAGTGAAGGATTACTACCAAGGATTTTGTTTTTGAATTGTTTTGTGAAAAGCAAGTTGTTTTGATTCTTGAAAAGGGATATCTGGTTTTAGAAAAACTAATTTGTTTAAAAATTCCCTGAGGGAGATTGTTTGGATTGAAACAAATTAAATTAGAATTTGTAAAAGCAAATAGAAATAGAAATTGAATTGAAACTAGTTAAGGGGAAAATGAATTGAGATAGAAAATATCGAATTAGATTGGATTAGAGATAATCCGAAATGAAATTGAACTGGTAAGTTAAGAGTTGAAATTAAAAATGGAATCTGAGTTAAGAACAGAATTTGGCTTGGGTATAACCGAATGATTGGGATGACATTGGTATATGCAGAATCGGTAACAGATGGAAAGGATGTATTGATATGCCCGACAAAAAGGTACCGGTTTATATTTATATTGGGTTTGAGACTTTGATGAGCCAAATTTGGCAAGCCGCTTGGCTGTTTGATTTTCTTTTGGGTCGGAGAAGGCCTAGAGAGGCGAGTTGTAGTTGTACCGATTGAGCAATACAAAGGAGGTGCTGGAAAAAAAATTCGGAAATTTAAGGTGTTAGAAAATTTTTATTGGTAGGAATAAATTTATAATTTAATTGAAATTAATTGGTCAGTCGAAACTAAAGATAATTAGTAAACAAATAAATTTTAGCCAGTCAATAGGTTTTGGTTTCTTCCTTAGCAATTTCGAGGACGAAATTATTTTAAGGGGGGAAGAATGTAACGTCTCGTATTTCCACGGTATAATAATTAATTAATTTAATTATTTAAATGTTGATTTGGTAATTTATAATGAATAGAATTAAATAATATTGAATATTTAATTAATATAAATAATAGAACAATATATTTAATTTACGAAATAGTCGGAAATAGTGGAATCCATAATATTGTGTGAATTGGAATTTTTAGAATATATAATTCAGTTTAGAGTTGAATTATATTAACGAATATTTTATATAAACGACAGTTGAACGTATAATTTATATTATAGTTATAATAGAGCTCGAAATGGTGCGGCAGTTCGTAATTTGGCGATTCGAACTTTGAACGAATATACAGAATCCATTTTAAATCGGATTTCTGTGAAACAAGAAACGTTCAGAGCTGGTGAAGTATATTTTTCTAATGGAAGAGAAAAATCGAGATTTCATTATGGAGATTTTGAGTTATGTCAAAATCAAATTTTCGAATAGTCGCTATGGAATTCCTTTATAATTTTATAACGATTTATTTATATTATAAATGGATTTTTAATATTTTGGAGTTATAAATTCAGATAGGAATATTTTGGAGCTGTATTATATTCTGTGTGAATATGTATGATAATATTTATTTATAAATATTTAATTTAATTATTTTTAAATATATTTAATATTTAAATGGATTTATTTAGAGCTTTAAAAATAGCTAGTTTTGCAAACGTCCTCCGTTTTCGACGAAACTAATTTTGTTGGATCCGGAATATTAAATTAATGTTAGATTTCAATTTTCGTAATTTTTGGAGTCAGTATGTGGCCGTACGGGATTTTAATGTGAAATACAATCAATAATTTGACTTTAAAAATATGTTGTGTGAGCAAACGGAATCAGAATTCAATGAAACAAGTTTTGTTGGGTCTGTAATGTCGAACTGAAGGTGTATGTCCATTTTCATGATTTTTGGGTATCGTGTGTGATCATAGGAATTTTTAGAATGATAAATCGAGTTGAAAATCAAATATAAATTAATATAAAATAAGTAGCTTACCTTATAAGCTATCATATATCCTATAAATACTCCTATCTAACCTAATCTCTTCATTTCATCGGTCAACTAAAATTCCGCCGCCTCAGGAAAAAAGAAAACCCACATGAGCAAATTTTGAAAAATCAAAACTAGTTAAATCAAAATCTATAAATCAGATGAGTTGTATGTATGGAATCACGAGAGCATTAGCTATGACCTCATATGTATTTTGCACAACTCGCACAACTTTTGGAGTTTGTGAAAATAGCAGTGCGAGTTAGGGTTCAGTTATTTAGTGATTGAAGCAGTAACACTCGTTTTGATTATGATATTTGGGTTGAGGGAGTAAAACCGTATATGTATACAGTTTTCTGGAAATCTTCATGAGGAAAGATGTCGGTTTGTTTCCTGTAACCGAGCTTTGAGCTCGAATTTGAAATTTGTACAGGCGTATTCGAGTTCTATCGCATGTGTATTGAATATAAGAGATTTTAAAGGAGAGTAAAATAATAGAATTTGTTCTGGATTTCGTGAAACGTTGGAGGGACAAATGGAGTTGGAAATCGGTGAGGATGGTGTTATGCCGAGGAGCAGCGTTCTAAGAGGACGGGAGGAAGAAGATAGTTAAGAGGCGAGTACGTGGGTTTATGCAGTGGGCGGTTGGGCCTTAGTTCAGTGTGAGCCTAGTTAGAATTTAAAATGTTAGTTTTATTTAATTTAAACAATCGCATAACTTGTAAATTTGATATCTCGATCATATGATATCAGAATTTCGAATGGTTGGATCCGTTAAGATTGTATGGACGACGACTACGAAATGGAACTGGTTGGGAGTGAATTGGAGCTCGTTACAAATTATGGCAGAATAAAACGTCTGTCTGAATCAAAGATAGTTAATCGTTATTTAACGATAACTGTCTAATGTGAGTAAATCTCCCTAACTCTGTACAGTTTATATTTTTATAAATATAATCTAGTGTTGATAAATGACGATTGATTGTTGTGTGTTGATTGTTTGGTTGAATTGCTGATTTATTAGTTGAAATTATAAATAACAATATATATAAACCGTTAATCAAATATTGATTATGTTTATTAGAATATTTCATATTGAAATAAAATCGATGTTATTTATATTGTTTAACGTCTGTGATGCAGGGAAACAGGTTGGAGGGATCCAACTGGATTCCTCAATATTTATAATACTATTTGTTTTCATATATTGTAATATATGATGTGATATATAATCTGTGATTGATTATGGGTGTGTAGATGATTTTGATCACGGTTATTTGGTATTTTAAATACCATAAGAAGTACTGGAATGTGAAAAGGGAATTTTCAAAGTGTAAATTGAAAATAATATATTTATAAAATCAAAGAATTTTATAAAAGGAATATTTATTTAGAAAGTAAATAGAATTATATAAAAGGAATATTTATTTGGAAAATAAATAGAATTACATAAAGGAAATATTTGGAAAACAAATAGAATAAAAAGGAAAATTAGCAGGATATAGAAGAAGTGGAAAAGATTTATTTAAAATGGAATTAAATAGAAATCTATTTTAACAGATAGATTGGGAAGATTAATTTATAAATATGTTTTATAAATTAAGCAAATTATTTTATCACTGGATAAATTGGATATATAAGTCTGAACTTATATAGAGGAGTAGAAAATAGGTTTTGACACCGATATGTTAAGTAGAATGTGAACTCAACGTTTATAAAGGGAATTATAATTGAGATTTAGTTGTTAGAAATAAAAAGGAGATTTCGTATGAATAATTCAATAAATAGAAGTATAAATAGAATTTGGAAATGGAATATTATTTTAAAATACAAAATCAAATTGAAATGATATATAAAAGAAATATTATTCACATTCGATGTGAATAATGGATTAAAAATAGTTATTTTTTTGAAGTAAAACATTTATAAGGGAAATTGGGTTTTGAAATTGGAATTTAGATGGGAATTTGAATAAGATAGGAAAAGGAGTTAATCGAATAGAGTTAATCGAATATTAGTTATTCGAATAGAGTTAATCGAATATTAGTTATTCGAATAGAGTTAATCGAATATTAGTTATTCGAATAGATTTAATCGAATATTAGCTATTCGAATAGAGTTAATCAGATATTAGTTATTCGAATAGAGTTAATCGAATATTAGTTATTCGAATAGAGTTAATCAAATATAGGTTATTCGAATGGAGTTAATCGAATATAGTTTATTCAAAAGGAGTTAATCGAATATAGTTTATTCGAAAGGAGTTAATCGATTAGAGTTAATCAAATAGAGTTAATCCGATAGAGTTAATCGATTAGAGTTAATCAAATAGAGTTAATCCAATAGAGTTAATCGATTATAGTTAATCAAATAGAGTTAATCCAATATAGTTAATCGATTAGAGTTAATCAAATAGAGTTAATCCAATAGAGTTAATTGATTAGAGTTAATCATATAGAGTTAATTGATAAGAGTTAACCGATTAGAGTTAATCGAATAGAGTTAATTGAATAAAGTTAATCGAATATAGTTATTCGAAAGAAAGATTATCGAATATTGTTTATTCGAAGGAAAGAGTTATCGAATAGAGATTATTCGTAAGAGAGTTACTTAAGGAAGTTTGTTAAGGATTTAAACGGTGAACTTTGTCTATTTGGAGGTTAAAAATGTTGTTCAGTTAAGGTCTGAGTGGTAGTTATACTCTAACTTGATTGACTCCATATTTAACTAAGGGATGGTTAAGGTTCGATAGTGAAGGTTGGTTAAGTAAATTTAGTTAATGAGTGTAATAGTTTGAGTTGGCATAGCGATGTTTTATTTAAACATCTATTTAAATCCAACGAAGGAGTTTTGGAAATGTTTTCCAAATAAGAATCAGAAATATTTTCTAATATAAAATAAAATAGAAATGAGAGTAAATATGGAAATGTTTTCCAATGATTAATAACGTATATTTTCTAAATTTAGAAAATAAGAATTTATGGAGATATGCAAATGGGTAACTGAATAAATTAATGATAAATTAATTTAAAAAGAGAAAAAGTTGATTGATGATTGATCGGTAAGATTTCCATTTGGAAATACGACCGTTGTTGTACACTTGTTTTTCCTTGATAGTTAAATCACCGACTATCAAAGTTTTGACCATTTTTCCGTTGTCAATACGGAGAGACCGGGATCAGATTTATTATCTGAAAACCACTCCGTATGGGCACTAGCGCTGCGAATCAAATATGGTGAAGATAATTGAAGACGAAGTTTATGCAAGGGTCGTTCTGTCAAATCCTAGGCAGAAATTGTCTAAGATGAATTTACAGAATAGTGCTTTCGATTTGTCCAGTCCTAGGATGACCTATATGGAAGAATGTCTGACAGAGTATGTGTAATAGATCATGTAAGTTGATCTCTTCAAACATATTTACGTTTGGTGGCGGAGGAATTCGTTTCTCTTAGCTGTATACCCATGGTATTTTTGGGGAAATCAATTTGTGATTTGGCGGGTATGATGATGTGACATTCAAAGTGAATGCAGATGTGATTTATAAAAGGATACATTATGGCCTCTAGCCTCACAACCAAGAATGGTATAAAATCGGGTAGGTCGCATGGCTATGTGGTTAGCTGCCAATTAGGGTGTATTATCACCTGATCTACAGAAATTCCATTTACTTCTATAATCTATTTTGATGTTGTCCCTTTCGGGAAACGGTTGCTGATCCCAACCGATGGTGATAATACATTCGGTACTCTCAAGCAAAATAAATGACCCGTCATGTTTAGCCTAGGTTACAAGATGTTCTTGTTGAACCCAGTGTATTCCTCTCTAGATACACTGTCGGAAGGTGGTCCTATACCTTGCCAGTTGGAATTCATTACCCAATAAGCTCCCGCAGTTTTTGATTATATATTATGTATGTGGAACGTGAGATGAAAGCATTCTGCTAGATGGTTATTATATTGTGATTGATAGACATTATTATAATATCAAAAGAGTTTTGATAAAAAGATTGTCGTTTCTTTCAAAAAGATTTTGAAAGTTAAATCAAGTATTTTGGATTCTCATAAGGCAAAAAACTATTCCGTGTTATAAGGTGTGGTGTTATGAGATATCGTTTATTTTCTCAAACAAATTTTAAATTGTTTACTTACACCAGTCCCATGACTGACCCAGAGTTTATTTTGTTTTGTTTTCCCTAAACTCTTGGGTGCCAATTTTGTATGGGCAGTCAAGTAGTCGGGATTTTACAGATACTTGAAAAGCTGGAGCAGGAGGCTTCAGGATTATATAGCTATTGTTTATTTGCACTGTGTTGTACTTTGATAATGATATGTATATTAAAGTACATATTTGTATTTCAAAGTTTATGTTATATAATATATTTTGTTCGTTCCGCTGTGAGATTCGTGTTTACTCTGATGTTGTATGTTCTTTTTCTTCTTCTATTCTAAGTTTATATCTTATCTATTCTCACCCTCTATTTTCTTTCATTAACTATCCGGTATTTCCGATGCTTGATAGTCGACATTGGGTTATATGTCGATTACTCAGGTTCACGAAAACCTGGGTCGTTACAAAATTTTAACGAGCTCCATTTCATTCCGAATCAGTTCCATGGTGTAGCCCTCATCCGTACGATCCTAACCTATCATGTTTTGTTAAATTTGGATAATGTGTGAGCAAGATACCATTATTCAAAGTTAATACACTATTATAATTTAATTTAAACTTAAATTATCTTATCATATGGGATTTACCAATGTAAGTCTGCCCATTCCCAAGCTAAAAGCCCAGACAGCGTTGAATAGTGTTCTCCTTCCTCACGGTTAAAACACCGGCTTGCTTCTGTGGATTTTCACCGTTACCAATTCATTGATCCCCTCATTCTCCTCCATCACTTGATTAAAATTCAAACCAACATTACGATGTTCTTCTCCTGCCAAATATGTATCTACATTTACCCTCAAAGATACACTCGATTTCTTCCTTCCTGAAATGAATTGGTACTCCAACGCAATGCCATTGCCGCTACTTGCCTTCAGAAATTCTCCTTTCATACTCCATTAAACGTTGAATAAAAATCACCAGCAAATCCCTCACCTATATCTCTATCAATCCAACACCATAATACCTAGCTTGACCTCAAGAAATGAATCGCGATCTCCAGGTATTCGAAGTCATGTCTGTGACAAAATCGACAGTTAAACTCACCAAAATTCCTCAAATTATCCGAACATATGCGAAATCATTCCATGACTCCAACTATAACATCCAAACATTGAATTTATTCTCTAACTCCCTACGATCTTTGACCCTAGGTTACAACTGCTCTTAAAAGACAGCGCACAAGATGATGTCGATCTTAGTGAAATGTACATCAGTATGAAGAGGATGTGATGAGGATTGCAAATATATTCATATAAAGATTTATAGAATTTTGTTTGAATTTCTTTTGATTTTTGAAATGGATATTCATCACGTTTTTGTTTCAGCAGTGGAAGCGCGTTTATCCTTGACCAGAAGAATGAAAAAGTCTAGGTTAAAGGATGTTAAGGTGTGTATATATAGAGGTTAGGCTAGCTTCTAAGGGAAGCTTCCTATATATTTTTATTAATTTATATAGTCAACGCTACTCGTATTTGTACTAAAAATCCGTATGACCAAATACAATACCCAAATCCAATGAAAATGGACATACACCTACAGTTTGACATTACGGACCCAACGAAACTTGTTTCGTCAAATTTCGAGTCTGTTTGCTCACACATCATATTTTTAAAGTCAAATTATCAACTGTATTTCACATTAAAATTCCGCACGGCTACATACTGACTCCAAAAATCATGAAAATTGAAATCTAACAATAATTTAATATTCTGTATCCAACAAAATTAATTTTGTCGAAAACAGAGGTCGTTTGAACAAATGGCTATATTCTAAGGCCTAAAAAATCCAATTAAATATTAAATATATCTAAAAACAATTTAATTTAATATTAATAAATTAATATTAATGTATGTATTCACATAGAATATTGTCTAACGTCAAAATAGACATATCGGTATTTATAACTCGATATTTCAAATCCAGGCTGAATCGATATTCAGTTTGTAATACAATTCCTTTTATTATATAAATAAATCGTTATAAATTATAAACGAATTCCATAGCCACTTTTTAGAAATTTGATTTGGACATAACTCACAATATGCAAGACAAAATCTCGAATTTTCTCTTCCATTAGAAAAATATAGTTCACAAGATCTGAACGTTTCCTGTTTAACAGAAATCCGACTTAAAACGGATTATGTATGCTCAATTGAAGTTCAAATCGCCAAATTACGAACTACCATGACATTACGAGCTCGATTATAATTATAATATAATTAATACGTTCAAACTTCGTTTAAATAATAATTCGTTATTATAATTCAATTCTAAACTGAATTAAATCTTATAAATAATCCAATTCACATTATATTGTGAACTCAGCTATTTCCAACTATTTTGGAAATAAAATTTATTATCCATTAAAAATATTAATTAAATATTCAATATTATCTAATTCAAACCATTTAAATCTCTACATCATTATATAAATAATTAAATTAATTAATTATTAAACTGTTAAAAATACGGAACGTTACAACCATTCTCCAATGGTGCTAACTCCTTTTGAATACCCAATTTAACCATACCTTGTCTAGCTTTCTCATTATCTTTTGTCTTCCTAGGTATATTCAAAAGTGTTCCAATGATACTGTCACAAACGTTTTTTCTACATTACATCTAGACAATATCTCACCTGTAAATGTCTCTAATATGGAAGTTCCCAAAATATAGTTCTCTTTTTCCATGTGCCTTCTGGAAGAGGAAAGGTTTTGCCAAATACATTTTGAATATCTTTGACCCGTTCATAAACATCATTCCCTGTTAACGGCAAACAAGCAACTCTACTCTCTATTTCTCCATTGAAAGGCTTCTTCTTTTTACGATAAGGATGATTAAGACGAAGAAATCTACGATGATGCATAAATACATTTTTTTACAGAAATGTAAGCGCTCAACAATCATATCCTCTTGAAAAATTGGACATGCTTTGACACCTTTTGTACTATATCCAAACAAGTTACCATATGCGGGAAAATCGTTTATGGTACAAAAAAGCATGGCACGCAATGTAAAATCACTTTTGCTATGTGCATCAAACACACGCACACATGTATTCCATAAAATTTTCAGATCATCAATAAGAGGAGCAAGGTAAACATCAATGCCATTTCCCGGTTTTCATGGTCTTGGAATTAAAAGAGACAACACGATGTGTTTGCGTTTCATACTCATATAAGGTGGAAGATTGTAAATTACCAAAAGAACCGACCAAGTACTATATTGACTACTAAGATTACCAAATGGGTTTATACCATCTGTGCAAAGACCAAGCCTAAGATTCCTAATTTCTTCTCAAAAACTAGAATATATTGTATCAATATTCCTCCCCTGTAGAGAATCGGCTGGATGCCTTAGTAATCCATCATTCTTCAGCACATCTACATGTCATCTTAAGTTTTTTTTTTTTTTTTTTTTTGCATTTTCTTTATTTGCAAATAAGCGTTTATACCTTGGAATAATGGGCAAATACCATAAGACCTTTGTCGGAGGCCATTTCTTATCCGAGTCATTATGAACATTCCCTCGTGATTTATAACGGGATAATCCACACTTGGGACACTCATGTAAGCTCTCATATTCATTTCGATACAATATACAATCATTTGGACATGCATGTATCTTTTTATACCCTATTCCAATTGGACACATAATTTTCTTTGCCTCGTAGTTAGAAATAGGAAGTTCGTTACCTTCTGGGAGCATATCTTTTAAAAGTTCCAACAACTTTTATCACTCCATCCATGTTTTTCTTTTAGATTGAAAATCTTGAGCACAACAGATAATATTGTGAACTTAGCACAACGAAAATACAAAGGCTTCTCAGCATCATTTAATATTTTTTTCATATAATCTTGGCTCTTCCATCAAATGTTCTTCAACATCACCAAACATCTCATGAACATGGTCATTCTCATCATTCGCTTCATTACTTACGTTATCTTCCTAGTCATTTTCATTGTTGTAATGATGATGATTACTAGAACTAGTCCTACTATCTATGCTTTCACCATGCCATATCCACCTAGTATAATTTAGCTTAAACCCATTACAAATTATGTGGTCTCTAACATGATCTATATCACACAATATTCTCTTATTTTGGCCTCGTCTACAAGGACAAAAAATAGCCTCTTCCCTTCTTCTTAATTGATCATCCAATGCACACTTGATGAATTCTTCCAATTTGTTTAGGAACTCACCATCGCAGCGTTTCACATTGTACATCCAACTCTGATCCATGTGCAAATGCTAGAGACACACTACATAAGAAAATAATATATCATAAGTGTTCAATTCAAAATTATCACTTTCATTTTTCATTTTTTCAAAGCGTCACAGCATGAATGCTATTTATTATCCAGCTATTGAAAGAGAAGTAAATTAACTATCGGATCCTCTTTGCTGGACTTATACATACATACATACATATATATATATATATATATATATATATATATATATATATATATATCATTAGAATTATATATCCTAGGATGCTATCTTCTGCAAGAGTGCACTAGGTTACCAGTACAAGTCATCTTGGTGCCTGTTTAGTCACCTTTCTGAATTACTTTTTTTTCCGGTACATGTAAGCACATGTCTTTGGGTAATCAGCTTTTTGTGCACTTCCTGTTAACTGCATGTGCAGATTTAAGTTTGGATTCCATTTCATTAACAGTAATGCACTGATATGAAAGAAAGCAAGCACAAAATCGCATTTACTCATCTCATATACGCTCGTGCATGTTTCTTCCTATTTTTCCAGTTATAGTAGTTGCCATGCGTAGCGTGTTTGCATCTTAGTAGTTGCTTTTCACTTGACAGGTTCAACAGATGTGAATGAACATTTCATCTGCTTCTCGTGTGTAGATGGTATATTTACCTTTTCATATGTATAAACCTTATTTATTTTGAACAAAAGAGTTTGTTATCAATCAATAATCTACGAATGTTGCATTTCATGAGTACTTTATCAGCTTTTAACTACCAATAATCAACAATCTACGAATGTTATCAATCAATAATTAGTTTCACAACATAGAAAAACTAGCAGTATTTACAGGGCATCAGAGTATAAATTTATTATTATGCTAGGAACAAGGATTTTTGACATTCTTTTGACATTTTGTTGTTCTTATTTTGTGTAGCACATTAGAGAATATAATAATGAAATTCATATAAAAAATTAGGTTTTGAGACATGGAGTAATGTAGCTTAAGTATTGAATTTATTAAATTGAAATAAAGATGAAGTGTGATCTAGACACGTAATATTGAAATGAAGTGTCGTGGAACTATGCTGTTTGGTCTGTAATGCTGAGCTGGGCAGAGTAATTGTTGAAATGCTAAAGTGGATGAAAAGATAGAGATTGATAGGGAATGCACTGTTTTTGGGAATCAAATGAATGCAAAAACTCGGCGATCTGATGATAGCAGTATGGGGGCATAGATAATGGAGCAAGCTGAGCGATGGAAAGCAACTTGAAAGCTGGTTTGGGCATTCTAATCTGAATTACTTCTGAAATTTAATTTGATGTTGTTCAAGATTGAGCAAATCTTAGTGAGCTCGGGAACTGACAACAAATGTCTTTTTCCAAAAATTCTCACATCAGCTCTTTGCAAACATGGAGGGGGTTTCCAACCATTGATTACAAGTGCATGTTCATTAAATGTTGGGATGATAAAAATTTTTCTTTATCAAATGACTTATGCAGTTACCAATCTGTATGCAGATGATTAAAGCTAAAGTGGACTAATGTAGCTTAAGTATTGTATTTAGCTTAATTAATGGAACTAAGATCCAGACAAACAGTCACATGGATGTAACTCTTTTGTTAATAGTTTGAGCTCAGATATTAAACTTTGCCAATTTTCCATTGTCAAATAACATCGGCACTGACATTAATTTTAATAACAAAAATGAATCAATAGATGAACAATTTTTATCATAAAACAGTTTAAATACAGTTTATCAAAAATATATCCAAAAGATTCATATTAAACATAATCGCACAAACTAAGAATAAAAAATGGAAATTTTCCATAGAGATGACTACATCAAAATAGTTTAAATTCATACATGTTCAACATTTGTCAATTTCATTAAAACACACACTCTCTCTTTCTCTCTAGTCTATTACTTAAACAAGAAAATTGGAAACAGAACACTGCCAATGTGGACATTTTTAAATCAACCATTTCAAAATGAAGCGATTCTGTGCAAAACCGCTACCTCTTTGGCAGTTCTGCACCCCACTGTAAACATTATTCATTCCCAGTTTTTAACTTCCAACAACTAGAACCACTTCCCCATTTACAATCCCCATATCTTCTTGCGGCGAATCAAAATATTTGTCGCTCCTTACTAGAAAGGAGCTGCTGAAATGTTTCTAGCATCATGTACACGCTGGCTCGATACTGATGGACTGGTTCAAACTATGAGTTCGGATAAGGTAAGACTTTAACATATTTGTTTCTGGTGTATGCACAAACTTTAATAATTACACTTTCTCAGATGAGTTATTTTAAGAAGTTAATTGAAGATATGGTAGAAGCTAGCTTACGCTGTGTCGCTTTTGCATATAGATTTTGTGATCGGGTACCTGATATTGCAAACATATATGAATGGGAGCTGCCTGAAAATGAACTGATTTTGATTGGTATTGTGAGCATAAAGGTAAATACAGGAAGTTACAATTCAATAATTATAATCTTGCTTGTGGCCTATTATCATTCATTTGAGTAACATAGACAACCATATATTCTTTTAAAAAAAATCTGACATAATAATTTTCATTTAAATGCTTGCTTCCATCTATAAAATCATCACCTTATATTTGGTTAGGGGTTGTAGCTTAGTTACTCTATGTTACTCTTGTATAGTTGAGTGTCCTTACACACACACACGTGTGTGTGTAGTGGGTACTTGGTTGGTAATACGTAGTTATTAACTGCAAGTCTTAAGCAGAACAAGGCATACTATAGGTCAACCTATGTTAGTGGTTCGAATTGCGCGCTTCGTAAGATTCAAACATAGTAGTTTCATGGACCAATGCTAGAGCATCCAAGGTCCAACCACTGAGACTGTTGTTGGGCTTAAATATCGTTTTACATCTTCATGCATTCTATAATGTTATTATTTTGTCTTCCAGGATAGGAGGAAAAGATTCCGTGCAACAGTGTTTGAGTGC
>JASFAX010007307.1:0-26200 GCA_030737875.1 Allium sativum
AGATCCTGGCGCCCATAAAATAAGCGCCAGGATGGGCTTCAGGATCCTGAAGCTTAGCCTTAATATTAAGGCTGAAGCGAGCCACTGGCTCGCTTCCCCTTAATTTTTCACCCTTAACTCCAACGAATGGAGATGCCCTAACCCCCCATCCCTTCTTCCTCACTTCTCCAACTGCTTCCTTCTCCTTCATTGCTTCGTTCTCCATCTTCTGGTAATTTTTTTAATCTTTTCTATATTTTTTCTATGTTTCTTTCACCTTTTTTATAAATTCTTTTTTCCACTCAAATGAAACATTCTTTTACCTCTGGTTCTGCCTCTTCCAACGCCCCAATTGCTTAATGGTCAGTGGATCAAACTGAGACTTTCATGCACATTTGTCTCAACAGTATTCATCTTCGAGGAACCAATAGATTCCTGACTGCTGTGCAGGATGAATTCAGCGAGAGGTTTGAAGACGATTTGACTCAGACCCAAATAAAAAACAAGTGGGATAATCTAAAGAGGGTCTGAACTTCTTGGGATGCTCTGTTACAAATTCCTAGGGGGTTTTGGGATGCTTCGCAGGACCGCTTGGATGGATCAAAGGATTGGTGCCATGGGTCTCCACGCATGTACCAAAGGTTTAGGAGGCAACCGACTTTGATGTTCAAGGAGCAAGACCAGCTTTTTAAGGGATGCCTTGGCACAGACACCTGCAGTTATCAAATTCCCCCGCACCACAGCCCATCAGTCCACCGCCAGTTCAGTCTGCACATAGGCAGTCGACTGCACGGAGACAGTCGACGCGCGCCACATCTAGTAGGTCATCTCCTCCAGAACCGGCCTTCGTTCAGATAGATCGTTTCTTATTGGCGATAGATCGATGTTATTCCCTTCTCTTGACCATCACTGATGTCGACAAGTGGGAGATCATTGAGATTTTTCACCCTGACCGGTCTTTTTGGAGGTGGCGGAGACCTTACCTGATATAGAGTTGTTAGGGTACATTGGTTATCATCTTACAAGATTCCGCAGACGTTAGTAGGTTGTTGTATGTTTTCGTATTATTATTATGTAGTGAACTGTTATGTTTTCGTTTTATTATTATGTAGTGAACTGCTATGAAATATTATTATGTATTGAAATATATGTTTGGTTAATTATGTTATTTTGCATTAATTATATTGTTAAGTTTTAATAATTAAATAATTAAATTACAAAATAAAAATAAAATACTCCACTCAAATTCTCCGCTTAACGCGCCAAACATATTCCCTGCTAACTACAATTCACCGCTCAAATTCTCCGCTTCCGCTTGCGCCAAACACACCCTTAGTTGTTTAATTTTTGCGTCAAAAATGATCGATACTCCAAAATAGGATTATACAAAAGTCTTTGATCATGAATGCGGTTATAATGCTAGATATTTGAATGTTGGATCTTTGTGCGTTAAATATATTATGTTCTTACACTAATTCAGATAACAAATCAAAGAGAAAAACTAAAAATTATAGAGTAATGTGCAAGAAATGTAAACAACACATGAAAGTAATTTTATTATGGTTCGTCATACGTTCATTTTATATATTATTATTATTATGGTTCTCCATTGTACTGTTACTATAGTGCTTGCTAGATTTCTTTAGGTCGATTACAACAATTGTGGGTTGTTGGACTTGTGATTTACAAAGCTCTAATGTCGAAGATATTTTTAACATAATCGGAAGCATCACCTTTGACTGTATGGAATCAAGTCCTCTTGCATCATTCTCCTCAAAACGATGATGCTAGGGGGTATTTATATGTACATTCCTGTGACGATCCCAAAACCCCGTGACACGGTGTTAAAGATAATCATTGGAATATAACACATTAATCATCATTAGCAGATCACAGATAATAGCATAAACATAAAATAGAACAATTTACACACATATGACAGCGGAATCATATAGATATCACCACATCAGAGAGCACAGTGCAAGATACAACTTAGTGCATAATAATACATAATCAGTCACCATCGCCAGAGGCGGAATCATACATAAAGAGTACACAAAATAAATATCAGTCTTCATCGCCAATGGCGGAATCATAATACATATACTATAATGGCGGAAAGAGTCAAAGTCAGCACGGTGTAGTCAAGCCTCGCCATGAGCCAAAAGTGCACCAGATACCTGTAACTAGGCTGCCCGTGTGAAAATGAGGGCACTCGAGTTTGCAAGGTGAAACAAACTACGAGTCAGTCATGGGACTGGTATGAGAAATCTACTTAACTTATTAACAACAATAATAAGGCAAATCAAAGGACCACGCCACTTTCGCGGAACGAGTTTACTCCAATGAGTGCTAGTGCATGGAATAAAGTAAATGATTAAATCATCGCAATGCTTTTTATAAAATGAAGCCATTATAAGACTCATTATAATGGCAAAAAATGCTTCATACGTACACGGCCTTTTCAACATCGATCGATTATTTGAAATGAGATGAACTCGGCCTTTTCAAATAACCCACGTATATTTAGATTTTCAAATCAATTTATCACATGGTTAGACTATTCAACATTCACATTTCAGTTCTTTAGTTATAATTTCCATGTTAAATACATTCAACCATCACATATCAAGCAAACACAACAAAATTGGTTTATTTCCACTCTATATCGTCTATAGTATTTTATAACGATATATCGCCATTTTTATTTATTTAAAACGGCCATATTTAATTAAACGACGATTCAGGTCGTGCCGATGCACTGGCGCTGTTTTTCACTAAATTTGTTTTACACTAATCTGAAAATCTATCCGTTGGATCTTCACAAATTTTATATCATTAGAAAGATCATTTCAAAACGAATCCAACGGTTTCAGTTTCGGGAAAATCCAACAGTCGGATCTTCCACACTAGTCATTTGAAGTAACGATTTCAAATTACGAACTGCAGCATCGTTATTCGATTTAATTTAATTATATTTATATTTATATATAAATATAATCGTTTCTGGCGCTGTTTTTCTTCAGCTTTGAATTAAACATTCCAGACAATCCAACCGTCGGATCTTTACAAAGTTGGTGCCGTTGGAAAGATATTTCCAAGGCGAACCCAACGGTTGCGATTTCGGGAAAATCCAATGGTCGGATTTCCCGCACTAGTTGTTTAAAATCACGGTTTCAAAACACGAACTGCACGGCCACGTTTCGTTTTAATTTTATTTATATTTATATAAATATAGTTCATTCAAAAATTCCTATATCGTTTTCACTTCAAATATTTCACTAACGCCTTTAAATTTTGGAAAATTTCGCCATAACCTCCTTTGTACGGGAGGGGCTGGGAAAATTCCCAAATAGCCACACGGGCGTCTCATGTCAAAAAGAAAAAGAAAAAGCTAAGCGGCTAGCCAACAGGCTCATAAAATCATCACCCAAACAAAACAGTAAACATGTACCTATTTGTCGGGCACAAAATTTTATTCCTCTTCTCTAGCCTCTTTGCTATAACCTGTTCAATAAATATGCATGTACATATATGCAATTCTTATCACTTATCATTTTCCTTTAAAAATACCATTCATTCCAATTTAGCATGCATAGGCAAAAATCATATCATTAGCTAATTAATGAATATTTCACTCATGCATATTTATTTGAACAAGTGGCTATTTTTAACACTTCACATTTCAAAATTGATAATTTTGGCGAATTAAAATATATTTCAACACATGACTATTTTATTTAGTTCCTATGCATGTTGAAAATAATATTTCTCTCACCAATATTTATTTCAACGCTCGCATATCTTTAGCATATCACATATATGGTAAAAATGATATTTTTATTGTTGAAACTATTTATATATATAGTGAATATTTTACATACTTCATATATTTTATAAAAATGTGATTTTTATTGTTTAAACACTTTATTCATTCACACATGAATTTAATTTTCACATGTCACTTCTCAACACATGAGCATTTCCACGCATGGATATAGTTTCAACACATGACTTTAATTTCAGCGCATGAAGATAATTTCAACATATGAAAATAATTCTAACACATGAATATTATTCAAAATTTCGGAAGCATAACGGCAGGGTAGTTAAAACCGGCACCGTCCCTAGTACGGCTCCTCGCTCTACTTTAAAACCTCGCGGGTTTTGACAATGGGGATTCATGCATCTAATTCGCACGCAGGCGGCATGTTTTATTTTTATTTCCACAATTATTTCCAATTCATTTCAATCACCAATGGGTATTTTTCAACCACAACAAAACAATATAAACCACAAACAATTATTCAACCATTCGCATTTTTCATCAAATATTTCACACCAATACACAACAATAAATATCGTTCATGGTTTGCGGACGAGGGGAGTGTATATATATATATATATATATATATATATATATATATATTATCGCTATATTTCACTTGCATTTCAACACATATATCAATTATTCTATGCATGTATAATTCATACTTCGCTTATATAGCTTACACAACGCATGTACATGAGGTATACAACACGTGTGTAATTTATATTTTGCTTATATAATTTATACATAACATTTTCCATTCAAATTCATTTAATTTAGATTTCTCACATTGGTCTTCGGAGTGCTAAAAACCGTAGATGACTCAGAAAAATCCGCGGTCTCTTATATGTGGTAGAGAGCCTCCTTGCGGTCCCGATGTTTCCTGTTTCATCGAATTTCGTCAACACACCATAAAGATATGATTTTTCAAAGTTCAAACATCAAAAAGGACTCACCTTTATTGTTGGTTCAAACAAGGGTTTCGGATTTTCTCGAAATCCGCTGCGTATTGGGACGATCGGAGGTGATGACATGGAAGAGGGAGGAGAGGGGAGTCGGCGCAGGGTGGTTTGAGGTGGTTCGGTGGTCGGATCTGCTCGTGGCGGCGATGGGAAGTCGCGACGTTCGTGGCCGTGGATCTCGTCGATGCGGTGATGGGAAGCGTCGAGGTGGGGTCGGATTTGAAGAGGAGAGGGAGGCGCGTCGACTGCTGGTGGTGGCGGAGGCTGGAATCGCCTGTGGCGGCGGCGATTTGGAGGAGAAGGGTCGAACGACGTAGATCGTCGGTGGGGAGGGAGAAAAGGGTTTTCTGCGTTTTTTTTTATTTTTAAAATAATGAAAGGAAATTTCTGATTGGCCAATGGTTTTAATAAATTTTTAAATAGTATTTCTCCACACGGACACCAATTCAAACCCAACGACTGTCGTCCCTAGCTAATTACCCCCATCCCGGACACAATGGGATATGTTTCGTTGGCCAATTCGACTGTTACAGTCAGTTATTCTTCAAATTAAAGTATAAAACATTTAATTTTTAACTTTGAACGTACATTTCAATTTGCCAGGGCCACAAACTGATTCGAAAAATTCCAGAAAAATAAATCTAGCTATGTTTTGACGCTACGGTCCCAACAAAACTAGTTTCGTCGAATTCTGAGATCGTTTGAAAAATGGTCATTTTCTGGTCGATCCAATTTAACAGAAATTGTCCAAACACATTTTCTTTTGCCACGCTCACATACTAGCTTCAAAAATTATGAAATTTGAAACCTAGCAATAATTTGACATCCCGGACCCAACAAAAGTGGTTTCGTCGAATTCCGAGGCCGATTGCAAAATATCTATTTTCCAGGGCTATATATTATATATAGCGACCTTCCTGAAAATTCATTCGGCCATAACTTTTGATTCCCGCTATGAAACTTCGATTTTTCAGATTCGTTAGAAAGGTATTGATAAACAGATTTAAATATTTTTGGTTTCACTAAAATCCGTTATATTTTCCACCTTGCGCAGTCAGTCAAAGTTTGAATTCAAATTTTCAAACTGACTCACTATTTCTAATTCACTATTTTATTGAAATATTCTATTTCAATTGTTTAAATTCCTTTGAAATAACCAATTCAAAAATTTTAAATTGGCTCGTATTTTCCGGGTTGTTACAATCTCCCCCACTTAAAACTTTTCGTCCTCGAAAAGGAAACAACAGTAAAGTAGGAAACAAAATGTAATTACAAAGTATTGTAAAGGTACCTTGCACCGGAGTTAGTCAGAGATGTCCACTCTGCATTTGGGGTAAGCTTGCTTAATGCTTTCCTCAGTCTCCCAAGTACAGTCTCTAGGATCACTACTCCACTGCACTTTAATTAAATGAACCTTTTTGCTTCTTAGTTCTCTAGTTTCTTTGCCAACAATTTTTAATGGCTCTCTTCTGACTGCTAATTCTGGAGTTATGTCTATATCCTGTTGCGCTGCTTCTTCTACAACAAGATCCGGATCATGCACATGTCTTCTAAGTTGTGATACGTGAAATACATCATGCACTCCAGGCAACCAATCTGGTAATTGAACCCTATAAGCAAGAGTTCCAATTCGTTCAAGTACAGGAAAGGGACCAATAAATCTCGGTGCCAACTTACCAGTTTTGCCAAATCTGATTACTCCTCTCATCGGAGAAACTTTCAAATAAACATGGCCACCAACAGCAAATGTCAAATCTCTTCTTCTAGAATCTGCATAACTTTTTTGTCGGCTTTGTGCGGTTCTCAATCGCTTTTTGATGAAGTCGACTTTATCAGATGCTTCTTGAATCATATCGGGTCCTAACACAAGTCTATTGCCAGGTTCTACCCAACATGCTGGAGATCTGCACGGTCTGCCATATAATGCTTCAAATGGCGACATTCCCAAACTTGCTTGATAGCTATTGTTATATGAGAATTCTGCCAAATGCAAGTGATCTTCCCATGACCTACCAAAATCAATTATACATGCCCGCAATAAATCTTCCAGGATTCTATTCACCCGCTCAATTTGGCCATCTGTTTGAGGGTGATAAGCGGTGCTCATATTCAGTTTCATTCCCAATTCTGTCTGGAATGCCTCTCAAAATTTGCTAGCAAATATTGGGTCTCTATCACTGACTATGCTGATGGGAAATCCATGCAGCTTAACGATTTCTTTGAAATATATCTGTGCTAGACTTTGAGTGGTTCTATTGGATCTGACAGGTATGAAATGGGCAGTCTTCGTGAAGCGATCTACGATTACCCAAATGCTGTCATTACCTTTCCTGGTTCGCGGCAAACCATCTATGAAATCCATGGAAATCTGTTCCCATTTCCAACCTGGGACTTCCAATGGTTGCAACAATCCAGCTAGCTTATGTTGGTCGCTCTTGACCAATTGACAAGTAGGGCATCTGCTAACATACAAAGAAATATCCCTCTTCATTGCCTTCCACCAGAAAGTGCGTTTGATATCGTTGTACATTTTACTCACACCAGGATGAATGCAAAGTTTGGATTTATGGCATTCATCTAGCACTTCTCTTCGAAGGCCTGGAATATTTGGAATGCAAATCCTATCATTTAACCTGAGAACCCCTTTATCGTCAATACGGAAACTTGTGGTTTCACCTTCCTTAACCCTCTGACTGATTCTCTGAATGAATTCATCGTCTTTTTGAAGGGCTGAAATCTTATCAATCAATCCAGGCATAATTATAAGATTGGCAATGATTGCGGTTTTTCTACTAAGTGCATCCGCTACAACGTTAGCCTTTCCCGGTGTATACAGGATATCAAGATCATACGCTGCAAGAAATTCTAGCCAACGCTGCTGTCTCAAATTCATATCTTTCTGGGTGTATAAATACTTCAATGATTGATGATCTGTGTACAGCACAAATTTCTCGCCCAATAAATAATGCCTCCAGATTTTCAACGCAAAAACGATAGCCAGCAACTCAAGATCATGAGTTACATAATTCTTCTTATGTGGTTTCAGTTGGCGGCTTGCATAAGCGACTACTTGGCCTCTTTGCATTAACACTGCACCAAGACCTCTAATAGAAGCATCTGTCCAAACCGTCAAATCCTGATTGCCATCAATAATGGTTAACACTGGAGCAGTTGTCAGTTTCGATTTCATTTCCTGGAAAGCTTCTTCACAGTCGGAAGTCCACTTAAATTTCTCATGCTTCTTCGTGAGCTTCGTTAACGGACCGGATATCTTCGAAAAATCCTTAACGAACTTTCGATAATAACTAGCCAACCCCGTAAAACTTCTAACTTCTGTGGGTGTAGTGGGTTGTTTCCAGTCTTGAATCGCTGTTATTTTGCTCGGATCTACAGAAATCCCTTTCTTTGACACAACATGGCCAAGAAACTTCACTTCTTCTTGCCAGAAGACGCATTTAGAGAATTTGGCTTTGAAGACGTTCTTTCTTAGAATCTCCAATACTTGTTCTAAGTGTTTTTCATGCTCGGGTTTTGATTTGGAGTAGATTAAAATATCATCGATGAATACGAGGACAAATTTATTCAGAACTCCCCTGAACACTCTATTCATTAGATCGACAAAGTATGCTGGAGCGTTGCACAGGCCGAACGACATTACTAACCATACATAAAATATGTTTGACCTCTGAAAGCTGTCAAAGGAACACACTCCTCTGCTACTCTCAATTAATGAAAACCTGTAGCTAGGTCCATTCGGGAAAATACTCTCGCCCCATTTAATTGGTCTAGCAGATCATCGATGCGGGGTAATGGGTATTTGTTTTTGAGCGTCTGTTTGTTGAGGTCTCGGTAATCAACGCATAATCGAAGAGTACCGTCTGAATTTGGGACAAACACAACAGCTGCACCCCAGTTAGAAAAGCTAGGTCTAATTAGACCCTTCCACAACAGTTGACGAGTTTGATTGCCTAATTCTTCTTTTTCCTTTGGAGTCATTCTGCGAATTGGGTGTACCACTGGTCTGGCATTGGGAATTAGATCGATTTTGAATTCTATTTCTCTTTGCGGAGGTAAGTTTTCGACTTCTTCAAACACATCCGCATAGTTTCTAACAATAGGAATCTTTTCTATGGAAGTGGGGGTAACTTCTAACGCCGACCAAAATTCTTCTCTATTTGGATTCGAACCATGGCATGGTACAGTAATATATCTAAGCTTCGTTCGAATTTTAACGATTCTTTCCCCACAATTTACTTCGGCTTCGTATTTCGTTAACCAATCAAGCCCGAGAATGATATCGAATTCGGGAAAATCCATGGTGATTAAATTGAAAGAAAATTTGTAGGAAGAATAAGAGATTGGCACTCTACAACATGCACTGAGAATGAGAAATCCTCCTATCGGGTTATGTACCTCAACCGATTCTTTAAGCTTTCTCTGTTTTAACTTTAATTTGTGCATTGTGTTACTAGCAATAAAACTACGTGATGCACACGTGTCAAACAATACAGAAACAGGAATATTTTTAATTGTGAGGGTACCTCCCAAAATATCGGGTTTACCCGCTCCTTCGGAAGCAGCTGGCGGGTTCGACCCGTCATACACGTGAGCTACTGCGGCCTTTTTAAGAAAAGGGTAGTCTTTGACAAGATGATCCGTCTTGCGACAATTAAAGCAGGAGCGAGGGTTCTGAGAGCCCTGGCTTGAACCTTGTGAATTTGTCTTCTGCCTCTTCGGGGCTGTGCAGACATTAGAGAAGTGCCCCATCTTGCCATAATTATAGCAGCTTCCTCTTGGCGGCCTGCCAGTCTGTGGTTTCGAGGATGCTGCTTGGCTTGACTCAGCTTGATTCACAGTAGGCTTGCGTTTGTTTCCGGCTTGGCTTTTAGCGCGATCCTGCTCCAGGTGCCTTTGGTCAAGGTCTTCGTAGTTGCACGTCATTTCCACCAATTCATTAAATCCCAGCTTGATGTGGGCCATGGCTCTATCATGATACTGTCGCTTCATCCCGAGGATGAACCTCTTATTCTTGGACTTTACAATGGCGACAAGCTCCGGAGCATAGGTGGACAACTGTGTAAATTTATTCAGATAATCCTGCACCGAAAGATCCCCCTGCTGGAGGTTGGCGAAGTCATCGTGCTTGCGTTCTAGGGCTTGTTCCGGGACATATTTCTCTTTGAAGAGTTCTTTGAATCCGTCCCAGGTTCTACCAGCTTCTCTATTCCTGGCGGTGAGAGATTCCCACCATAGTTCAGCTTGTTCCTGCATAAGCCAGGCACCCATAATAGCTTTATCTTGATCTCCAAGCCTTAGGCCTTCTAGTACCTTCTCGCATGTTTTGAGCCATGCAAGGGCCTCTATTACAGTGCCAATTCCCGAGAAGGTCTTGCCTCTTAGGTTTTTGTATCTCTTAGCTACGCGGTCCAGCTCGAAGTATTGAGCGGCCGGGGGTTGTATCAAGGGTCCTTCTTCAACTGGGACTTCTCCTCGTCCTTTGCCACGGCCAGCACAGCCTCCTCTAGCGGCGGCTGCTCGGGTAGCCATTTTTCAAGTTCTGTATTAGCAAGAAAAGAGTCAGCTTACAGAAACGATAATTTATTGCATGGTTAAGCAGAAAACTTAAGGAAAGATAACGATGGACTGATCAAATTGTTTTTGCTATTCTGCTTGGCTCATTCTAGGACTTTACTAGTCCTATCTCTAATGAGCTACTCGCCTTAGAATACTACTGATTCTATTTTGACGAAGTGTTTAATGTGTTAGACTCCAGAACTAAGGTTAACCAAAGCTCTGATACCAGCTGCGACGATCCCAAAACCCCGTGACAAAGTGTTATGGATAATCATTGGAATATAACACATTAATCATCATTAGCAGATCGCAGATAATAGCATAAACATAAAATAGAATAATTTACACACATATGACAGCAGAATCATATAGATATCACCACATCAGAGAGCACAGTGCAGGATACAACTTAGTGCATAATAATACATAATCAGTCACCATCGCCAGAGGCGGAATCATACATAAAGAGTACACAAAATAAATATCAGTCTACATCGCCAATGGAGGAATCATAATACATATTCTATAATGGCGGAAAGAGTCAAAGTCAGCATGGTGTAGTCAAGCCTCGCCATGAGCCAAAAGTGCACCAGATACCTGTAACTAGGCTGCCCATGTGAAAATGAGGGCACCCGAGCTTGCAAGGTGAAACAAACTACGAGTCAGTCATGGGACTGGTATGAGAAATCTACTTAACTTATTAACAACAATAATAAGGCAAATCAAAGGACCACGCCACTTTCGCGGAACGGGTTTACTCCAATGAGTGCTAGTGCATGGAATAAAGTAAATTATTAAATCATCGCAATGCTTTTTATAAAATGAAGCCATTATAAGACTCAGGTCTCATCACACAATGCAACGCAATCCGGAGGATAGAGTTTTACCTTATAATGGCCAAAAATGCTTCATACGTACAAAACAAAAGTGTTTGATATTATTACTAGTGCATATATGTTTTCGAAAGCAAATTCAATCATAAATATCAATCCTAGGCGGCATAACTACCATCTACTATGTCGCCATACTAGTAATACAATCACATCCGCATATTTCGTATTGGAAATTGGATTCCTTCATGAGTCGAGGCAAGGGGCAAGCTCCTCTCCGATTCGAGACACTCTAGCAAATGTCTCAGGACCCCACTATGATCCTTGGATCTTCAGGGCCGGTCCTCTCTTACTTTGAGGATTGGCAATTCCTGAACACACGTTTCCCGGTCCTTACAGGCCTATAATCGAGGCGCCTCGTATTCCAACAACCACACAGGTGAAAAGTATATATAATGTCAGGGCTGGTAGGTCACTGACACCATCTTACCTAGAAAGAAACGTCATGCTCTCCCTACAGTCACTATCCCGTTTTTGACTCATACTAAGGTGTGAGGCTCGCGAATCCACGTTATACACAAAGCTACGTCACACAGACCATGCTTTGATCATCAACCACAAGACTTTGCTTTGCAACAGAAGCCTTGATCATATGCCACTTAGGCGTGCCACACAGGCAATCCACTCCATGCGACTGATTTCTATCAATACATAACCTCTGAGATCGTACGTCTCAGAGAAGGGCGTTAAGCAAGAGAATAAATTCTCCGCCGCCAAACAGATATATATTTAACAGAGATCAATCAGCATAGAATAAAATCCAATGTCAGACACATAGTCCATTTACAAGTCCGTTCTGGGTTTGAACGAAACCGGAGGCACCAAATTCCTCGCTTATCCGTATAATCAACAGTATGTCTGGACGACTACTACTTCAGCTCCTTCAAGGTAGCTACTCCGATCACGAGCATCAGTAGCGCCCATACATCCGATGTGAAGATCGTCGGTCTTCAACCGTCTTCGACTCTTCGACTTCTCAACGTCGATCGATTATTTGAAATGAGATGAACTCGGCCTTTTCAAATAACCCACGTATATTTAGATTTTCAAATCAATTTATCACATGGTTAGACTATTCAACATTCACATTTCAGTTCTTTAGTTATAATTTTCATGTTAAATACATTCAACCATCACATATCAAGCAAACACAACAAAATTGATTTATTTCCAGTCTATATCGTCTATAGTATTTTATAACGATATATCGCCATTTTTATTTATTTAAAACGACCATATTTAATTAAACGACAATTCAGGTCGTGCCGATGCACTGGCGCTGTTTTTCACTAAATTTGTTTTACACATATCTGAAAATCTATCCGTTGAATCTTCACAAATTTTATATCATTAAAAAGATCATTTCAAAACGAATCCAACGGTTTAATTTCGGGAAAATCCGACGGTCGGATCTTCCACACTAGTCACTTGAAGTTACGATTTCAAATTAAGAACTGCAGCATCGTTATTCGATTTAATTTAATTATATTTATATATATATAAAAAAATATAATAGTTTCTGGTGCTGTTTTTCTTCAGATTTGAATTAAACATTCCAGACAATCCAACCGTCGGATCTTTACAAAGTTGGTGCCGTTGGAAAGACATTTCCAAGGCGAACCCAACGGTTGCGATTTCAGGAAAATCCAATGGTCGGATTTCCTGCACTAGTCGTTTGAAATCACGGTTTCAAAACATGAACTGCACGGCCACGTTTCGTTTTAATTTTATTTATATTTATATATTTATATAAATATAGTTCATTCAAAAATTCCTATATCGTTTTCACTTCAAATATTTCACTAACGCCTTTAAATTTTGGAAAATTTCGCCATAACCTCCTTTGTACGGGAGGGGCTGGGAAAATTCCCAAATAGCCACACGGGCGTCTCATGTCAAAAAGAAAAAGAAAAAGCTAAGCGGCTAGCCAACAGGCTCATAAAATCATCACCCAAACAAAACAGTAAACGTGTACCTATTTGTCGGGCACAAAATTTTATTCCTCTTCTCTAGCCTCTTTGCTATAACCTGTTCAATAAATATGCATGTACATATATGCAATTCTTATCACTTTTCATTTTCCATTCAACTTCATATTTGATTCACTTTGGTTTAAAAACAATTCATTCTAATGTTGCATGCATAGGCAAAAATCATATCATTAGCTAATTAATGAATATTTCACTCATGCATATTTATTTGAACAAGTGGCTATTTTTAACACTTCACATTTCAAAATTGATAATTTTGGCGAACTAAAATATATTTCAACACATGACTATTTTATTTAGTTCCTATGCATGGTGAAAATAATATTTCTCTCACCAATATTTATTTCAACGCTCGCATATCTTTAACATATCACATATATGATAAAAATGATATTTTTATTGTTGAAACTATTTATATATATAGTGAATATTTTACATACTTCATATATTTTATAAAAATGTGATTTTTATTGTTTAAACACTTTATTCATTCACACATGAATTTAATTTTCACACGTCACTTCTCAACACATGAGCATTTCCACACATGGATATAGTTTCAACACATGACTTTAATTTCAGCGCATGAAGATAATTTCAACATATGAAAATAATTCTAACACATGAATATTATTCAAAATTTCGGCAGCATAACGGCAGGGTAGTTAAAACCGGCACCGTCCCTAATACGGCTCCTCGCTCTACCTTAAAACCTCGCGGTTTTTGACAATGGGGATTCATGCATCTAATTCGCACGCAGGCGGCATGTTTTATTTTTATTTCCACAATTATTTCCATTTCATTTCAATCACCAATGGGTATTTTTCAACCACAACAAAACAATATCAACCACAAACAATTATTCAACCATTCGCATTTTTCATCCAATATTTCACACCAATACACAACAATAAATATCGTCCATGGTATGTGGACGAGGGGAGTATATATATATATATATATTATTGCTATATTTCACTTGCATTTCAACACATATATCAATTATTCTATGCATGTATAATTCATACTTCGCTTATATAGCTTACACAACGCATGTACATGAGGTATACAACACGTGTGTAATTTATATTTTGTTTATATAATTTATACACAACATTTTCCATTCAAATTCATTTAATTTAGATTTCTCACATTGGTTTTCAGAGTGCTAAAAATCGTAGATGACTCAGAAAAATCCGCGGTCTCTTCTATGTGGTAGAGAGCCTCCTTGCGGTCCCGATGTTTCATGTTTCATCGAATTTCGTCAAAACACCATAAAGATATGATTTTTCGAAGTTCAAACATCAAAAAGGACTCACCTTTATTGTTGGTTCAAACAAGGGTTTCGGATTTTCTCGAAATCCGCTGCGTATTGGGACGATCGGAGGTGATGACGTGGAAGAGGGAGGAGAGGGGAGTCGACATAGGGTGGTTTGAGGTGGTTCGGTGGTTGGATCTGCTCGTGGCGGCGAGGTGAAGTCGTGACGTTCGTGGCCGTGGATCTCGTCGATGCGGTGATGGGAAGCGTCGAGGTGGGGTCGGATTTAAAGAGGAGAGGGAGGCGCGTCGACTGCTGGTGGTGGCAGAGGCTGGAATCGCCTGTGGCGGCGGCGATTTGGAGGAGAAGGGTCAAACGACGTAGATCGTCGGTGGGGAGGGAGAAAAGGGTTTTCTACGTTTTTTTTATTTTTAAAATAATGAAAGGAAATTTCTGATTGGCCAATGGTTTTAATAAATTTTAAATAGTGTTTCTGCACACGGACACCAATTCAAACCCAACGACTGTCGTCCCTAGCTAATTACCCCCATCCCGGACACAATGGGATATGTTTCGTTGGTCAATTCGACTGTTACAGTCAGTTATTCTTCAAATTAAAGTAAAAAACATTTAATTTTTAACTTTGAACGTACATTTCAATTTGCCAGGGCCACAAACTGATTCGAAAAATTCCATAAAAATAAATCTAGCTATGTTTTGACGCTACGGTCCCAACAAAACTTGTTTCGTCGAATTCTGAGATCGTTTGAAAAATGGCCATTTTCTGGTCGATCCAATTTAACAGAAATTGTCCAAACACATTTTCTTTTGCCACGCTCACATACTAGCTTCAAAAATTATGAAATTTGAAACCTAGCAATAGTTTGACATCCCGGACCCAACAGAAGTGGTTTCGTCGAATTCCGAGGCCGTTTGCAAAATATCTATTTTCCAGGGCTATATATTGTATATAACGACCTTCCTGAAAATTCATTCGGCCATAACTTTTGATTCCCGCTATGAAACTTCGATTTTTCAGATTCGTTAGAAAGGTATTGATAAACAGATTTAAATATTTTTGGTTTCACTAAAATCCGTTATATTTTCCACCCTGCACAGTCAGTCAAAGTTTGAGTTCAAATTTTCAAATTGACTCACTATTTCTAATTCACTATTTTGTTGAAATATTCTATTTCAGTTGTTCAAATTCCTTTGAAATAACCAATTTAAAAATTTTAAATTGGCTCGTATTTTCCGGGTTGTTACAATTCCAAAGGCTAGAAAGTTATAAGGCCACTACATGGAGATGTGAAATCATTTAGGTTCAGACCTTGGGACCCAAGAGGAAGGCAATGTTGATTTGGGTCTAGTTATAAGCATGCTAAGTTATGGTCGGCACCAACTAGAACCTTATTGAATTGTTCGCACTATTAGTAGGCTACTTACTGGCTCATTTAGAATGTCCTATAGGCGACCTTTTGGATTCACGATCTAGTAAGCTACCTATCAAGTTGTTCCCATTGTCTGGTTCAGGTGTCTTTGACTTTGTCGTCGAGCTTTTGTTGTCTACCCGTCTTTTTCCTTTGAGCGTGCTGCTTTGGCATACTATTTTTGGAACTCTAATCTCCATGCCTAGTCTTTGAAGTTATGTCCTGCGTAGAAAAGGAATGTTAAACCATTATTGTCAAAGTCGTAAATGTTCATGTTAACTTGAAAAGGGATGAAATTGGATCAATAACTTACTATCATCGACGAGAATAATATAGTTCCTTTGAGCATTCCATTTGGATGACTTAACCAATAACTCTTTAAGTGGGTGCCAAATCAGTTAGGTAGAGATTATATTCGCACCCTCGTATTTTCCATTTGATGGCTTGGATCTGAGTGTAGTTTCATCCTATGTATGTCTTAACATCAGTCTTGTTTTTCGACTGACTTGAGTTTACTCTAACGTTATGCTAAATTTTCTCCGAATGCATTGTCTTCCAACGCATGCTTTATGGATAGGAATCATACTTTTTTTAGATCTAATTGTAATAGGGAAACGATGCAATTGATGTAGAATTCTGCAGTGTTCAGATGCGACCACTCGTCTAGCCTATAGATCTAGAGGTTTATCCAAGTGGTAGAAGTAAAGAACACCAGTTCTCCCACTCATGGGTTCTTTCACTTATACTCATGGGTTTTGCATATTCGAGTGGCAAGGTGTTATTGCATCCTTATGTATTTCTATCAAATATCAATTAGAGTTTATTCATAAAAGAAATTTTATTTAAATTATAATTTTCATAATCCTTGGTTGTACTTTATTTTTAGGGAATTGTACCGCATGTTCAAATGAAGATGACCTTATGTCTATGGGTTTTTGGAAAGATTATAGCCAATTACCCTTAGAAGAGTCAGGTACTCTCTCCTGGACTAGTCATAATTACACTCCACACTGTCTATAAGAGTTTAGCAAGCCTTCAAGCTTAAGCAACATGATGATTCATGAAAGTTTACATGGATCTTGTATGATATGGCTTATATGTATATCAATGTATATAGTTTAAACTAAGAAAGACTAAAAACAAAGTATACTAACGTAAAGTAAATAATAGTAAACATACTTAGATTTTTGTGCTGGTTTAGACCTTTTATCTTACGTTTAGTCTAAAAGCTTTCATTTAGTATTTCCACCAACCAAAAGCCATCATTTTTGTTTCAAGGAAAAGGCAATACAATACCCGTATGGGGTTTCAAATCAACAAACACAGATTTTTATTTGTGCAGTTGGGCGATGTGTAAAATTTATCGTCCCAATCAATATCCTTCAAATAGGTGTACATAAACAAACAGTCTGATTTGTAAACGAATATTTATTTATTCTTTCACGTTAAATTCATATTTTTAACGATAAATAATTCATTTTAACACATGAATATACTTCCATTCATTCCACATCATAATCAATTTTCACAACCACATAAAACATACAAGCCATCCACGGTCTATGGACGACGGGTGTCAGGTGGTGCTAAGCACCGTCTGCATCCTAGTATATATTTCAACTAGAAAAATAAATTAAAAGTGAGAAGCTCTCACCTAGAAGCTAAACCAAACGTCACGACTCTTCATATGTAGGAAATCTTCGCCGTTCTCGCCTTTTGTCACTTTGTTCCCCGTATTCGCTACATATATAAAAATCACATTTTTATATTGTTGCTATGTATATAAAAATCACATTTTTACACTGCTATTATATAGATAAAAATTCTATTTTTATACCGCTACTATATAGATAAAAATTCTATTTTTATACCACCACTATATAGATCAAAATTCTATTTTTATACCGCTACTATATAGATAAAAATTCTATTTTTTTAACGATGTTCATATAATAAAAATCATATTTTTCTCTCTCGCCATTCTCTATATAAAAATCACATTTTTATATATAAAGATCGTATTTTTATTGACGCTACTTCATTATAGAAATCATACTCTCATGTATATAAAAATCTAATCTTTATCTTTCTAAAAATTATATATTTTTATAATTCCATCACTATTCAAAAAAAGAAAATCATATTTTTCTTTGTTAAAAATTATATATATATATATACATATTTCTATGCATAAAGATCCTACCTTTCTATGAAATAAAATCTCGCCTCCATTATATAAAGATATCACCTTCATAATGTTATTCACATAAAAATCACATCTTTATAGTGTTATCTAGATAATAAAAATCATATTTTTACGTCGCCTCTGAGATGACAAAAATCGTATTTTTATTCCTCTAACTTCAAAATAAAATAAAAATCAAATCTTTATGTGTATAAGAATCACGTCTTTATCTCATGACATCTCCTATAAAGATCATATTTTTATAGTGCCATCATATAAATAAAAATCCTATTTTTATTTGGAAAAAAATATCACATTTTTAATAAAATTCAAAGAAGGAAGAATAAATTCAAAGACACTCACATGCCAAGGCGGAAGAATGCTAAGGCGACAGAGGAACAACGACTCCTTTGGAGGTGCGGAGCTCGCCTGCGAGGTTAGGGGCTTAACCGCGAAGTGAAAATCATAAGGGTCAGATTTTTATTGGAAGGAGGGGATGTACGGTGTGGTGGGGGGGCCAATAAGGCGGCACTGGAGGCTGGGGAGGTGGCAGGGTGTCGGCGGTGGTCGGGGTGTGGGCCGGGGGCGAAGGCACGGCGGTTTTTGGGGGGAATAGGGGGCGTGGTCAATTAAGAAGAGGGGGAGGAGGAGAGGCAACGGGGAGGAGAAGGAGGAGGTGAGGGAGAGGGCGCGGTGGCCCACCTGGGCGGCGTCGGTCGACGATCGAGAAGGGGGGCGACGCGGTTTTTTTTCATTTTTGATTTCGTCTGAGAGAATAGAAGGGGAAGGAGGGAGAAAGAGTATATTTATTTATTTAATTAATTAATTTCAAAAAGCAACTTTTAATTTCGAAATCGAACCCACCGACTGTCGCCCATAGCTAATTACCCCCATTCCGAACACAATGGGATATGTACCGTAAGCTGATTCGATCAGTTTTCATCAAAATCAAAATATAAATCTATATATTGAATTTGAACGCACATTTCAATTTACCGGGGCCACATACTAACCCAAAAAATTCCCAAAAAATATTTTCTAGTTTCGAATCGATGATACGGTCCTAACAAAACTAATTTCATCAAATTCTGAGACCGTTTGAAAAATGGCCATTTTCTGGTCGATCGAAATTGACTGAAACTGTTCAAACGCGTTTTCCTTCGCCATGCTCACATATTGATTCAGAAAATTATGAATTTTGTAATATAGCAATAACCTGACATCACGGATCCAACAAAAGTGGTTTCGTCGAAAACCGAGGTCGTTTGCAAAATTTCCATTTTTAAGGGCCAGAATTCCATAACGATTATTCTTAATTTTCAACTGGGCATAACTTTTTATTCCCGTTATGAAATTTCAATTTTTCGGATTCGTTGGAAAGATATTCTCAAATAGATTCTAATATTTTTGATTTCACTAAAATCCGAATTATTTTTAATCTTGTACACTCATTTGAAATTTGAAATCGAATTTTCAAACTACCGCGCCATTTTCTATTCCTTTTATATTTAAAATAAAATATTTATACTCTAACGACGATTGAATAAATATATACGTTCTACTTCTATTCAAAATAAATTCCTCGTCGTCATTATTTAAAATAAACCATTTTAAATATTCAAAATTCATCAAAATTGCTAAAATAACTTTTTTAAATTGGCTCGGATTTTCCGGGTTGTTACAATAAACTTATGGAAAAGAGATCAAGGATGTACCCTCAAAAAGAAAAGGGTAGGCTGCGCGTATCTTGTCCTCAGTCTCCCTGGTCGCGTCTTCCTCAACGTCACTCCATTAAACTTTAACAAGCTTGACTTCACGGTTGCGTAGCTTTTTGACTTCTATCCCTAAGATACGAGTTGGAACTCTCCTCACTGTTGCTTCTCGCTCCACTTCTATTTCCTCTAGTATGCTTAGCTCTACAATTTCTGCGGACTCATGTAAGCACTTTCGTAGATGAGAGACATGAAAAACGTTATGAACTCCAGCCAATCTTTCTGGCAGCTCTACTTTATAAGCTATCTTCCCAATCCTTTCAATGATAGGAAATGGCCCTACAAATCTTGGTGCCAATTTTTCCGCAGACCCGAAGCGGACGACATTCCTCAAAGGAGACACTTTAAGGAAAACCCTGTCTCCAACCTCAAACTCAATGTCGGTCCTTCTTCTATTAGCGTAGGACTTCTGTCTATCTTGTGCAGTCTTCATTCGTCTTCGTATCAAGTCCACCTTCTCTGAAGTTTCTCTATTCATGTCCGGCCCAAGTACGACCTTATCTGTAGATTCCCCCCAACAAGTTGGCGATCAGCGTAGTCTTCCAAAGGTGCCATGCCTATGGTGGCTTGGTAGCTATTGTTGTAGGAGAATTCCACCAAAGGAAGATGATCCTCCCATGTCCCTCCAAAATAAAGAATGCACAATCTCAAGAGGTTTTCTAATACTCTGTTCACCCTTCCCGTCTGACCATCGGTTTGAGGGTGATAGGCTGTGCTTAAGCATAGCTGTGTGCCTACAGCCTCTTGCAAACTCTTCCAAAACTCGCTCATAAAGATAGGATCTCGAGCGCTTACTATGCTAGAAGGTATTCCATGCAGTCGAAACACCACTTTAAGATAAATGGATGCTAACGATGAGGCAGTCCTCCTACTCTTAACAGGTATAAAGTGAGCGCTTTTAGTGAGCCTGTCCACCATTACCCAAATATTGGTATTGCCCCTTCTTGACCTAGGCAACCCATCAATAAAGTCCATCGAAATGCTATCCCATTTCCACTATGGGACCTCTAGAGGATGAAGTAGACCACCAGGCTTCTTCTGCTCCGCTTTGACTTGTTGGCATATCAAGCATTTACAGACAAAATTCAACTATGTCCTTCTTCATGCCATTCCAAAAGAAAACCCTTTTTATGTCTTTATACATTTTGTTCCAACCTGGGTGTATGGTCAATTTAGAATGGTGTGCTTCTTCGAGAACGGTTTTCACCAAATCTCTTGCTTGTGGGACGCATAGCCTTCCATCCCGTCTCAACCAACCCTCGTCATCGATGGAGTATCTATTGAGGTGACTAGAAGTCTCACCTCTCATTAGCTTATTCATCACGTCAACTACCTGAGGGTCTTCACGTTGCGTGGTTCCTATTGAGTCCAAAAGTGTAGCTCACACCTCTAGTGTTGCTAACAATCTAGGTACAAACTAAAAGGAAGGTCTAAAGTCAAAGTTTTTTATGTACTCCAAGCTTTGCCTTTCTACAAAGAGAGGACTTAGGGTCAGCTTTTTCCTACTCAAGGCATCTGCTACAACATTGCCCTTGCCAAGAGTATAAGCAATCTCAAAATCGTATGAGGCAAGAAACTCCATTCACCTTTATTGTCTCAAGTTAAGGTCTTTCTATGAGAAAAGGTACTTTAACGATTTATGGTCAGTAAACAATTCAAACCTTTCTCCTAGTAGGTAATGATGCCATGACTTAAGAGCGAAAACAATAGCAGATAGCTCCAAATCATGAGTTGGGTAGTTCTTCTCATGTACCTTCAACTGCCTTCCTCCATAATAAACTACTTTGCCCTCTTACATCAAGACAACGCCCAATCCTGTTCTGCATGCGTCTGTGTATAATGTAAACATCTTATTCCCATCAGGCAATGTCAGAACTGGGGCTGTTATCAGAGCCCTTTTTAGTCGTTGGAAAGCAATGTCGCAATCCAAATCCCAGGCAAATGTTAGGTTCTTCTTCGTCAATCTTGTAAGTGGTGCTGAGATCTTCGCGAAGTCTTTAATGAACTTTCGGTAAAAGCCCGCTAGCCCGAGAAAACTTCGTACTTCGGTTGCATTCCGGGAGATCTTCCAATCTTGCGCCGCAACTACTTTTGCGGGATCCATAGCTATCCCCACTTTGGACACCACATGTCCAAGAAACCTTACTTCTTCTCTCCAAAAATGGCATTTGGAGAATTTTGCTTTCAGCTGATGTGCACGAAGAGTATCCATGACTTCCCTTAAATGCAAAGCATGCTCTTCCTCACTTTTCGAGAAGATCAAAATGTCGTCCACGAAGACCACTACAAATTTATTAAGGAACTCCCTGAACACCCGACTCATCAAGTCAATAAAATAGGCAGGTGCGTTTGTCAAGTCGAAAGGCATGTCAAGCCATTCAAAGAAACCATCCGGGGTCCTGAATGCAATCTTATCAACGTTGTCCTCAGCCACTCTTAGCTGATGAAACTCGGTAGCCAGATCCAGTTGGGAGAAAACCAATGCACCTACAAGTTGATCGAACAAGTCGTGTATTCTTGGAAATGGGTGCCTATTCTTCTTGGTCAGCTTGTTTAGCTCCCTATAGTCAACTCATAGGAGAAGTTGAACCATCTGCTTTTGTTACAAACATCACTGGAGCACCCCATTTAGAAATACTCCACCTTATAAACCCCTTTTCAAGCAACTCTTTAACTTGCTTGCTGAGCTTTTTTCTTTCCCTTGGAGCCATGTGTCTAACGGGTATAGCAACGGATTTTCATTATCAACAAAGTATATGCGGAAGTCTATCTCTCGCTTAGGAGGTAAACCCTTCACCTCTTCAAAGGCGTCCGAGTATTCACAGACTACCCTAACCGATTGCAGGTTTTCAACAGACGCATCAAGAGATTCTAGGTAGCTAAGCATAACAGAGTTCATGGGATTACAAGAGATTTCGAGAGTGTTACCGAGGCGAGTCATGAATCTAACTACTCTCTTTTCATAATTGAGGAAGGCACCATTACTGGATAGCCAATCCATGCCTAGAATCAAGCTATAGCCCATGAAACCAAGAACGAAGGCGTTGCATTCAAGCCCAACGCCCAAGATAGACACTCTCAAATCCCGACAAACCATAGATAAGTGAGCCGAACCACCAATAGGATTGTAGACTACAATGGGATCCATAACTGGACTAGTATTTAGGTGCAGTGTTTCGACTATCGAAGCAGATACAAATGAGTGCAAAGCGCAAAAGTCGAAAGGAGTTCTGGGAAAAAGAAATCAAATCTTCAACCAAAACTTCCCATCTTTTTCCGATATACTGACCATGTGAACACAACCTTCCCTTTTGAAGATCCTGTACTTTGTCCTTACCCTTTCCCTTGCCTCTTTGGACAATCCTGATAAGATGTCCTGTCTCTCCGTAATGATAACAACCAGTCTTCTTCTTCTTTCTAACGTCTTTCTTTAAGTGGCCAGGTATTTCACAATTGTGGTACTTCCTTTTTCTCTTGGCCCTTGTTATCCTTACCGCCTTTCTTTGAATCCACTTTCTTATCCTGTGTCCTATCCATGTATCCCCTGCACGTTCTCCATTCGTGACCTCCCACCAAAATGAAGCTTCATCCTTCATTAACCAAGCAGTTGGTTGAACCTTCCTCTCATCGTCTATCTCAAAGGTACCAACAAGTCCTCCACTTCGTTGATCCAACTTCTAGCCTCGACAAACGTCTCAGTCCCATGAAGCAGTTTTCCGCACGAAAGTCCTTACACATCTTAGAAAAGGCATCTATACGTGGAGGAAGGGATTCAAAAGGGAAAGAGGAAGGAACTCGAAACAAAGAATCGGAAGAAAGATATTTGGCTTTTGGGGATTATGTTTTTCAAAATAAACTTTCCTTTTGAAAATACTTCCTTTTAAAACCTTTTTGAAAATAGTTTTCAATTTTTTTATCTAATCTGGTAACCTTCAGCTCTGATACCAAGTGTAACACCCCACGTCCGTTAATGTCACTCACAAAGGGAATGCATTAAGTTTCGTGGAGTAATAAATGCATTAAGTTTCGTGGAGTATTATAAGTAAACAGAACGGAATATTACAAGACAAAGAAAGTAGTATTTGAAAATTTTTATAACTTTATTGTAGCGGAAACAGAAATAAGTTTGATTACATTTCCAATTACCAAAACCAAGTGCATAATATCAGTCTTGTACAAAACCTTTAGAGTACTTAATATTAAAACTGTAATCCCCAACAGAAAATGCCATAGATAAGCTGAATCAAAGGCAAGCAATTCATCTTTCAACTTCAAGCTGGAAGAAGGGATATCCAAACTAAGCTTGAGTATTTCCTTCCTAAAAACCCCGAGGGGGGGGGGGGGGTGGGAAACGGAAGACAAGAAGACGAAAGAAAATGGGTCAAACATAAGCCTGGTAAGTCTAGTGATTATTTAGCATGTAAATAGGTAAAAGGATCATGATATGAATAAACTAAACCTAGGACAGTACCCTAGAAATAAGATAATAGTAAATAAGGCAAGACAAACTGAATATACTATCACACTCATTTCTATTTCTCTGCACCTACTAATAAGTGTTTCAACTAGCACCATGTATTCATGATAAAATGGTCCCCTTTATCGATCGGCTCCTACTCGCATGCATTTATGATTTATGTCATTTGGCCCCGCTTGATTGTAGATACCTGTGCTCGTCCCACCATGGGGTGCATCAATTCCTATGGTGGCAACCCGACACAGATTCAAGATGCATTGTGCATGCTACTGATGCCCAGTGCCTGATTTGCCCATGCCGGAGTACGTGCACGCCCATACTCCATTGGAACCTACACTGCTGCACCACCCACTGTTATTTTGACTGCTTATAATCAGCCCAGTAATCGTGCCCCACCCTGCCTAGTTCAGGGTCACATGATACGTCTATGTGGGTTACTACTGAAATGGGTCTCCGTTACTAGGATTTCTTAATCAACATGTTAAAATGGTTAAGTGTTCTCAAATTAAGCTAACCCACCCATCAGTTTAGTTAACATGTTGTATTGGTTAAATGTTGCCTTAATTAACTTAACCCTACCATTCTTAGCCTGCCTTAGCTTTAATTCATTCATTAAAGCACCAACCACTCACATTAGATATGTATTGTTGCGGTCGCTGGATGTGCCGGGCGGTCCCGGGAAGCCTTACACCGCAACTCAATTTAACCTCGGGTTTTTCGGGATTAATGCGCTAACCTCTCACATAAGATCTATATTGTTATGGTCGCTGGATGTGCCGGGCGGTTCCGAGCAGTCTTACACCGTAACTCAATCTAACCTCGGGTTAGGCACAATCGTCTTTTAATTAATTTACATATTTACCATTTATATTTATGTGTAAATTATCCACAAATCTAGTCATGCCCCATTTTCCCTCTAAATTATGTCAATAATTCTTAGGTATACAAATTATACCATTTTATGCCATTAATCATTTACATGATTATGAGCTAACCTATGCCAATAACATATAATTTAATATTTTTCCCAACGTATCCCCCGTTATTCGTTCGCATAAATTACATAGAATGTTAGGCTCGCAAATTTAGCCTAACTCATAAACAAAGGGGAAAAGCAAAAGGGACATGTAACATTTCAACGACATAAAACAATATAGATCAACTAAGCATGTATAATATAAATTTGGCATAGTACTACATAATTTTAATTAAGCATGTAAACTTGCATTAGAGTTAGACCAAATTAACATAGATCTAAATATCTAAGCGTGTAGATCCTAGTCATATAAGCACTTATGAACATGACTTTGGCTTATGAAATTGCATATAACATGTCATAAAAGAATCACCAAATATATATATACGACATGATAGGTCCATCACCAAATTTATACAACATGATAGGTTCATCGCCAAATTAACATACAACATGATAGGTTCATCACAAATTTTATATACAACATGATAGGTTCATTACCAAATTACGATACAACATGATAGATTCATCACCAAATTAAGATACAATATGATAGATTCATCACTAAATTAAGATACAACATGATAGATTATATAAATCACAATAGCCTCGTAGGCATAAGTAATTTCAGAATCAGAATACGATTATCTTACAACTAGGCACAGTTCTAGTTTCTCTTTATTACAAGTCATGACTTTTATTCGTTCAAATCTAAAGAATAACTGAACTTACAAACAAAAGGAAAAATCTTGTTTTTTGGGATCTGATTTCTGAAACTGAAAAGCTATCCTTTGGTGTAGACTACTGATTCTGTAGTTTTGATTTGATTTGGGTCTTCCTAACTTGACTTGCAGTTTAGAGAAAAATGGAGGCTATG
>JASFAX010007308.1:0-26183 GCA_030737875.1 Allium sativum
ACCAAAGCCCAATATGCTATTTCAAAACAAAAGAAATGAACACATAAGGGCTTGAATGAATGGGTTATGGAGGCTTTGGGCTTTCATATTAAATATTAAAATGTCAAAGATAAGGGCCTTGGGCCTTGGGGCTCTTGGGGTCTCTCATGATAAATGGGCCGCCGACTGTTAAAATGCGCGGAAAAACAGTATTTTTGCGCGGGTGTGAACGTTTGGACGAGCGGATGCATCTGTTCGTCTGAACAGTGATCGGGTGCGACTGGTTGAACCAGCGCGCCTGTACGGACAGTCGCGCCTACCCCAGAAGGGCACCCCTCCGCTGCTATATATAGGCAGCCTGCCAGAGCCATCAAAAACACGGAATTCATTCATTCGATCTCCTTCTTCTTCACTGCTCTGTTCTTAAAAAATACTCTCTTGAGTTCGTGTTGCTCTGCACTTGAAAGCGCTTCAAATTGCAGAGACCGGTCCGTTTTATCTTGGGAGACAATTGCTCGATAGCCTTCAGCGCCAGTGAGGGAGCAATATTGTTTCAAAGAAACAGATTTACTCTGGACTCGGACGATACTGAAAGGTACTCTTCTTCTTTTTCTGTTTTGCAACGTTTCTGCTCTGTTGCAATTCCGGTCGCGCTTTTCGCCGTTACTAATTCTGAAACAATTCAAATTATTAACGCTTCTTGACGTGACAATTGGGTAGTGACAATTTATTGATTGCTATCAGATTCGTACTGCATTTGCATTGTTACGAATAACAATTTTGAAACAATATTGTCGTTTTGCAGAAAACGATAATGGCTAAAAACAATAGTGGTCCTGCTGCGCCAACACCACCTGTAACCAATACTTTTGCACCCATGGTTACGCCAATGGCACTGTCTCATGGAGAAAGGCCAGAAAAGTTCACCGGAGCGGACTTCAAACGTTGGCAGCAAAAGATGCTATTTTACTTGACAACATTGGGCCTAGCAAAGTATCTTACAGAAGATGCTCCAGTCGTAGCAGAATTGGAACCGGATCCAGTTAAAGTTGAAGCCCATACTGCTTGGAAAAATTCTGATTTCATGTGTAAAAATTACATCTTGAATGGCCTCGACAACAGTCTATACAACGTGTACTGCACTGTTGCAACATCCAAACAACTCTGGTTGGCTCTGGAAAAGAAGTATAAAACTGAAGATGCAGGCATGAAGAAATTCATCGCTGGGAAATTTCTTGACTTCAAAATGGTCGATACAAAAGCTGTGATCAACCAAATACAAGAACTGCAACTTATCATTCGTCAATTAGAAGATGAAAAGATGACACTTAGCGAATCTTTTCAAGTTGCCGCTGCTATTGAGAAGCTTCCTCCGTCGTGGAAGGACTTCAAGAACTACCTAAAGCACAAGCGCAAAGAAATGACAATGGAGGAACTTGTAGTTCGATTGAGAATTGAGGAAGATACTAGAAATTCTGAAAAGAAGATTTCTCAAAATGTGGTTGCCAAAGCAAACGTTGTCGAGACGGACAAGTCCAATAAGAGAAAACGTGACAACCAACCTAAGAAGTCAAAGAAATTCAAGGGGTCATGCCATAATTGTTGAAAGAAGGGTCATAAAGCTGCAGAATGTCGCGGTCCACCCAAAAAGAAGAAATCAGAAGCGAATGTGGCAGAAGTTTCAGACGGAGTTTCTGAAATGGACCTGTGTGCAGTTGTTTCAGAATGCAACCTTGTTGGCAACAACAAGGAGTGGTTTGTAGACACTGGAGCCACTAGGCATATATGCGCAAATAAGTGGATGTTCACAAACTACAAAAGTGCTACTAATGAAGAACAACAGTTTATGGGTAACTCGTCCACATCAAAGGTCGAAGGCAAGGGAAAGATTGTGCTGAAATTGACTTCTGGAAAAGAACTCACTCTAAATGATGTTCTCCATGTTCCAGAAATTCGCAAGAATCTAATTTCAGGATCGTTGCTCAGCAAGCATGGCTTCAAACTGACATTTGTGGCTGATAAATTTGTGTTGTCTAAGAATGGAGTGTACATAGGAAAGGGTTATGTATGTGATGGCCTATTTAAGGCTAATGTAACCACTGTTGTACCAAACAATGATATGAATAAAATTGAATCTTCTGCTTATATGGTTGACTCTCCTAATCTATGGCATTCTAGACTAGGTCATGTGAATTTTGATACTTTACAAAAACTGATCAATCTAGAATTCATACCTAAGTGTAGAATTGATTCAAATTACAAATGTCAAATTTGTGCTGAAGCCAAATTGACAAGAACATCATTTCATCATGTTGAAAGAGAAACCGAACCTCTAGACTTAATACATACTGATGTATGTGACTTGAAAATGTGTCAAACTAGAGGAGGAAAAAGGTACTTCATCACTTTTATAGATGATTGTACAAGATACTGTTATGTATATCTCCTTAGAAGTAAGGATGAGGCATTCGATATATTTAAACAGTATAAAGAAGAAGTTGAGAATCAACTCAATAGAAAAATAAAAGCTTTAAGAAGTGATAGAGAAGGAGAATATGAGTTTCCATTTGAGGAATTCTGTGCTGAGCATGGTATAATACACCAAACTACAGCTCCTTATTCACCTCAATCCAACGGTGTAGCCGAACGGAAAAATAGAACTCTTAAAGAAATGATGAATGCCTTATTAATAAGCTCTGGCTTGCCAGATAATTTTTGGGGAGAAGCTATTCTTTCGGCAAATCATATTTTGAATAAAATACCACGAAAGAAAACTTCTAAGACTCCCCATGAACTTTGGAAAAACAGACCTCCATCCTACAAATACTTAAAAGTGTGGGGGTGTCTTGCCAAAGTGGAAATTCCAAAACCGAAAAAGGTTAAAATAGGACCAAAGACTATAGATTGCATATTCATTGGATATGCTCATAATAGTAGTGCATATCGATTTTTGGTGTACAAATCTGAAATTGATGACATTCATGAAAACACCATTATCGAGTCTCGAAATGCAAGATTTTTTGAGCACATTTATCCTCTAAAACCCTCTATTGAAACAAGTGTTCAAAAGAGGCCAAGAGATCCAGATACTCCTGAGGATAATGCTGATCAAAATAAAATGAATGATGAAACTGAGATAGAGGAACCGAGAAGGAGCAAGCGACAAAGGACCACTAAATCCTTTGGACCGGATTTCTATGCATATATGATAGAAAATGAACCTCTAACTAACCAACAAGCAATGTCATCTCCCGATGCTCCTTATTGGAAAGAAGCCGTCAATAGTGAAATAGAATCCATTCTACAAAACCATACGTGGGAACTAGTGGATCTCCCTAAAGGATCAAAACCACTAGGATATAAATGGATATTTAAGAAGAAACTAAAGGCTGACGGCTCAATAGACAAGTATAAAGCAAGACTTGTAATAAAAGGATTCAGACAGAAGCAAGATCTGGATTACTTTGATACGTACTCTCCAGTTACCAGAATAACATCAATTAGGATGCTTATTGCAATCGCATCTATATTGAATTTAGAAATACACCAAATGGATGTGAAAACTGCGTTTTTGAATGGTGAACTGGAAGAGGAAATATATATGCAGCAACCAGAAGGGTTTCTAAGCCCAGGAAATGAAAATAAGGTGTGCAAGTTAGTGAAATCTCTTTATGGCCTTAAACAAGCACCAAAACAATGGCATGAGAAATTTGATGAAGCAATGTTATCAAATGGATTCAAATTAAATGAATCAGATAAATGCGTCTATATAAAATGTATAGAAGTTGGATATGTCATTGTTTGTCTCTACGTTGATGATTTACTGATCCTAGGAAGTAATAAGGTCATAATAAAGTCTACGAAGGACATGCTATCCTCTAGATTTGATATGAAGGACCTAGGAGTGGCCGATGTAATTTTGGGTGTAAAAATTATAAAGACACCACAGGGATATTCGTTATCTCAGTCACATTACATTGCTAAAATTCTTGAAAATTCAAGCAGTATAATGTAACTGCTGCAAAATCACCAGTAGATATGAACCAAAATTGGGTAAAGAACACTGGTGATGGTATCTATCAGCTTGAATACTCTCGTATACTGGGAAGTATTATGTATGTCATGAATTGCACTAGGCCTGATATTGCATACGTTGTAAGCAAGCTAAGTAGATATACCAGCAATCCTGGTAAAAATCATTGGAAAGCAATAATCAGAGTTCTAGGATATCTAAAGTATACACAAAACTATGTGTTGCAATATGATAAGTATCCTTCAGTAATAGAAGGATATAGTGATGCCAATTGGATAACGGGCTCAAATGACACAAAATCCACAAGTGGATATGTGTTTACATTAGGAAATGGAGCAATTTCGTGGAAATCATCCAAGCAGACTTGCATAGCAAGGTCAACAATGGAATCTGAGTTCATTGCTCTGGATAAAGCCGCGGAAGAAGCAGATTGGCTTAGGGGGTTTTTAGAGGACATTCCAAATTGGGAAAAACCAGTACCTCCAATATGTATTCATTGTGATAGTCAATCTGCTATAGGAAGGGCGAATAGTACATTGTATAATGGTAAATCTAGACATATTCGTCGTAGGCATAAAACTATAAGACAACTTCTCTCTAATGGAGTTATCACTATAGACTATGTAAGGTCAAAGGATAACATTGCGGATCCACTAACTAAAGGCTTGCCTAGAGAGAAAGTTCAAACCTTATCGATGGGAATGGGTTTAAGACCTATGATCTAAAAGTTTTTCTAAACGGAAACCCCACCTAGTTGACTGGAGATCCCAAGATCTAGGTTCAAAGGGACAACTAAGTTTATAGATAAACTTAATGGCACTGTTAAAATACAGACCATTCCTATGATAAGTCAGTGCACAACCCGTCGGAGAATAGGATAAGCTTAGCTTTTAATGATGTCTATACTGCGGTGTTATAAAAGACCCAAGTGGAGTATTACGGGATACTCTTTATAGAATCACCTACGTGAGTGTGAAGGCGCCGCTTCAAAAAGAATTGTAAGGTCGAATTCTTTAAACACTCATGAGACCAAGCAGGTGTTCATGGCAAAAACGAACACAAACAGAGAACCAAGGGGTTTAGAAACACTTAGCATGTGTTATCTTTATATACTTACACAAAAGGCTTACAGTTCAAAGACAATCTAGTCCACTGATTCGCCAGTAGGTTATAATGATAAACACTAGGAAAAGTTCAAGGCCATTGTGCTACTTTTACCGATACGTTAAATGTTTCACAAAATTTAAGAACAAAAAGAAATCTCTCATTCATGTGGGGGATTGTTGGAAATAAATGAGAAGATTGGGAAGAAGAGGTTGAGTGGTATTGGAGAAATATAAGTCCCACATTGTGTGTGATTTGTGATTATGTCTCCTTATATACCAAAGCCCAATAGGCTATTTCAAAACAAAAGAAATGAACACATGAGGGCTTGAATGAATGGGTTATGGAGGCTTTGGGCTTTCATATTAAATATTAAAATGTCAAAGATAAGGGCCTTGGGCCTTGGGGCTCTTGGGGTCTCTCGTGATAAATGGGCCGCCGACTGTTAAAATGCGCGGAAAAACAGTATTTTTGCACGGGTGTGAACGCTTGGACGAGCGGATGCATCTGTTCGTCTGAACAGTGATCGGGTGCGACTGGTTTAACCAGCGCGCCTGTACGGACAGTCGCGCCTACCCCAGAAGGGCACCCCTCCGCTGCTATATATAGGCAGCCTGCCAGGGCCATCAAAAACACGGAATTCATTCATTCGATCTCCTTCTTCTTCACTGCTCTGTTCTTAAAAAATACTCTCTTGAGTTCGTGTTGCTCTGCACTTGAAAGCGCTTCAAATTGCAGAGACCGGTCCGTTTTATCTTGGGAGACAATTGCTCGATAGCCTTCAGCGCCAGTGAGGGAGCAATATTGTTTCAAAGAAACAGATTTACTCTGGACTCGGACGATACTGAAAGGTACTCTTCTTCTTTTTCTGTTTTGCAACGTTTCTGCTCTGTTGCAATTCCGGTCGCGCTTTTCGCCGTTACTAATTCTGAAACAATTCAAATTATTAACGCTTCTTGACGTGACAATTGGGTAGTGACAATTTATTGATTGCTATCAGATTCGTACTGCATTTGCATTGTTACGAATAACAATTTTGAAACAATATTGTCGTTTTGCAGAAAACGATAATGGCTAAAAACAATAGTGGTCCTACTGCGCCAACACCACCTGTAACCAATACTTTTGCACCCATGGTTACGCCAATGGCACTGTCTCATGGAGAAAGGCCAGAAAAGTTCACCGGAGCGGACTTCAAACGTTGGCAGCAAAAGATGCTATTTTACTTGACAACATTGGGCCTAGCAAAGTATCTTACAGAAGATGCTCCAGTCGTAGCAGAATTGGAACCGGATCCAGTTAAAGTTGAAGCCCATACTGCTTGGAAAAATTCTGATTTCATGTGTAAAAATTACATCTTGAATGGCCTCGACAACAGTCTATACAACGTGTACTGCACTGTTGCAACATCCAAACAACTCTGGTTGGCTTTGGAAAAGAAGTATAAAACTGAAGATGCAGGCATGAAGAAATTCATCGCTGGGAAATTTCTTGACTTCAAAATGGTCGATACAAAAGCTGTGATCAACCAAATACAAGAACTGCAACTTATCATTCGTCAATTAGAAGATGAAAAGATGACACTTAGCGAATCTTTTCAAGTTGCCGCTGCTATTGAGAAGCTTCCTCCGTCGTGGAAGGACTTCAAGAACTACCTAAAGCACAAGCGCAAAGAAATGACAATGGAGGAACTTGTAGTTCGATTGAGAATTGAGGAAGATAATAGAAATTCTGAAAAGAAGATTTCTCAAAATGTGGTTGCCAAAGCAAACGTTGTCGAGACGGACAAGTCCAATAAGAGAAAACGTGACAACCAACCTAAGAAGTCAAAGAAATTCAAGGGGTCATGCCATAATTGTGGAAAGAAGGGTCATAAAGCTGCAGAATGTCGCGGTCCACCCAAAAAGAAGAAATCAGAAGCGAATGTGGCAGAAGTTTTAGATGGAGTTTCTGAAATGGACCTGTGTGCAGTTGTTTCAGAATGCAACCTTGTTGGCAACAACAAGGAGTGGTTTGTAGACACTGGAGCCACTAGGCATATATGCGCAAATAAGTGGATGTTCACAAACTACAAAAGTGCTACTAATGAAGAACAACTGTTTATGGGTAACTCGTCCACATCAAAGGTCGAAGGCAAGGGAAAGATTGTGCTGAAATTGACTTCTGGAAAAGAACTCACTCTAAATGATGTTCTCCATGTTCCAGAAATTCGCAAGAATCTAATTTCAGGATCGTTGCTCAGCAAGCATGGCTTCAAACTGACATTTGTGGCTGATAAATTTGTGTTGTCTAAGAATGGAGTGTACATAGGAAAGGGTTATGTATGTGATGGCCTATTTAAGGCTAATGTAACCACTGTTGTACCAAACAATGATATGAATAAAATTGAATCTTCTGCTTATATGGTTGACTCTCCTAATCTATGGCATTCTAGACTAGGTCATGTGAATTTTGATACTTTACAAAAATAGATCAATCTAGAATTCATACCTAATTGTAGAATTGATTCAAATTACAAATGTCAAATTTGTGCTGAAGCCAAATTGACAAGAACATCATTTCATCATGTTGAAAGTGAAACCGAACCTCTAGACTTAATACATACTGATGTATGTGACTTGAAAATGTGTCAAACTAGAGGAGGAAAAAGGTACTTCATCACTTTTATAGATGATTGTACAAGATACTGTTATGTATATCTCCTTAGAAGTAAGGATGAGGCATTCGATATATTTAAACAGTATAAAGCAGAAGTTGAGAATCAACTTAATAGAAAAATAAAAGCTTTAAGAAGTGATAGAGAAGGAGAATATGAGTTTCCATTTGAGGAATTCTGTGCTGAGCATGGTATAATACACCAAACTACAGCTCCTTATTCACCTCAATCCAACGGTATTGCCGAACGGAAAAATAGAATTCTTAAAGAAATGATGAATGCCTTATTAATAAGCTCTGGCTTGCCAGATAATTTTTGGGGAGAAGCTATTCTTTCGGCAAATCATATTTTGAATAAAATACCAAGAAAGAAAACATCTAAGACTCCCCATGAACTTTGGAAAAACAGACCTCCATCCTACAAATACTTAAAAGTGTGGGGGTGTCTTGCCAAAGTGGAAATTCCAAAACCGAAAAAGGTTAAAATAGGACCAAAGACTATAGATTGCATATTCATTGGATATGCTCATAATAGTAGTGCATATCGATTTTTGGTGTACAAATCTGAAATTGATGACATTCATGAAAACACCATTATCGAGTCTCGAAATGAAAGATTTTTTGAGCACATTTATCCTCTAAAACCCTCTATTGAAACAAGTGTTCAAAAGAGGCCAAGAGATCCAGATACTCCTGAGGATAATGCTGATCAAAATAAAATGAATGATGAAACTGAGATAGAGGAACCGAGAAGGAGCAAGCGACAAAGGACCACTAAATCCTTTGGACCGGATTTCTATGCATATATGATAGAAAATGAACCTCTAACTTACCAACAAGCAATGTCATCTCCCGATGCTCCTTATTGGAAAGAAGCCGTCAATAGTGAAATAGAATCCATTCTACAAAACCATACGTGGGAACTAGTGGATCTCCCTAAAGGATCAAAACCACTAGGATATAAATGGATATTTAAGAAGAAACTAAAGGCTGACGGCTCAATAGACAAGTATAAAGCAAGACTTGTAATAAAAGGATTCAGACAGAAGCAAGATCTGGATTACTTTGATACGTACTCTCCAGTTACCAGAATAACATCAATTAGGATGCTTATTGCAATCGCATCTATATTGAATTTAGAAATACACCAAATGGATGTGAAAACTGCGTTTTTGAATGGTGAACTGGAAGAGGAAATATATATGCAGCAACCAGAAGGGTTTCTAAGCCCAGGAAATGAAAATAAGGTGTGCAAGTTAGTGAAATCTCTTTATGGCCTTAAACAAGCACCAAAACAATGGCATGAGAAATTTGATGAAGCAATGTTATCAAATGGATTCAAAATAAATGAATCAGATAAATGCGTCTATATAAAATGTATAGATGTTGGATATGTCATTGTTTGTCTCTACGTTGATGATTTACTGATCCTAGGAAGTAATAAGGTCATAATAAAGTCTACGAAGGACATGTTATCCTCTAGATTTGATATGAAGGACCTAGGAGTGGCCGATGAAATTTTGGGTGTAAAAATTATAAAGACACCACAGGGATATTCGTTATCTCAGTCACATTACATTGCTAAAATTCTTGAAAAATTCAAGCAGTATAATGTAACTGCTGCAAAATCACCAGTAGATATGAACCAAAATTGGGTAAAGAACACTGGTGATGGTATCTATCAGCTTGAATACTCTCGTATACTGGGAAGTATTATGTATGTCATGAATTGCACTAGGCCTGATATTGCGTACGCTGTAAGCAAGCTAAGTAGATATACCAGCAATCCTGGTAAAAATCATTGGAAAGCAATAATCAGAGTTCTAGGATATCTAAAGTATACACAAAACTATGTGTTGCAATATGATAAGTATCCTTTAGTAATAGAAGGATATAGTGATGCCAATTGGATAACGGGCTCAAATGACACAAAATCCACAAGTGGATATGTGTTTACATTAGGAAATGGAGCAATTTCGTGGAAATCATCCAAGCAGACTTGCATAGCAAGGTCAACAATGGAATCTGAGTTCATTGCTCTGGATAAAGCCGCGGAAGAAGCAGATTGGCTTAGGTGGTTTTTAGAGGACATTCCAAATTGGGAAAAACCAGTACCTCCAATATGTATTCATTGTGATAGTCAATCTGCTATAGGAAGGGCGAATAGTACATTGTATAATGGTAAATCTAGACATATTCGTCGTAGGCATAAAACTATAAGACAACTTCTCTCTAATAGAGTTATCACTATAGACTATGTAAGGTCAAAGGATAACATTGCGGATCCACTAACTAAAGGCTTGCCTAGAGAGAAAGTTCAAACCTTATCGATGGGAATGGGTTTAAGACCTATGATCTAAAAGTTTTTCTAAACGGAAACCCCACCTAGTTGACTGGAGATCCCAAGATCTAGGTTCAAAGGGAAAACTAAGTTTATAGATAAACTTAATGGCACTGTTAAAATACAGACCATTCCTATGATAAGTCAGTGCACAACCCGTCGGAGAATAGGATAAGCTTAGCTTTTAATGATGTCTATACTGTGGTGTTATAAAAGACCCAAGTGGAGTATTACGGGATACTCTTTATAGAATCACCTACGTGAGTGTGAAGGCGCCGCTTCAAAAAGAATTGTAAGGTCGAATTCTTTAAACACTCATGAGACCAAGCAGGTGTTCATGGCAAAAACGAACACAAACAGAGAACCAAGGGGTTTAGAAACACTTAGCATGTGTTATCTTTATATACTTATACAAAAGGCTTACAGTTCAAAGACAATCTAGTCCACTGATTCGCCAGTAGGTTATAACGATAAACACTAGGAAAAGTTCAAGGCCATTGTGTTACTTTTACCGATACGTTAAATGTTTCACAAAATTTAAGAACAAAAAGAAATCTCTCATTCATGTGGGGGATTGTTGGAAATAAATGAGAAGATTGGGAAGAAGAGGTTGAGTGGTATTGGAGAAATATAAGTCCCACATTGTGTGTGATTTGTGATTATGTCTCCTTATATACCAAAGCCCAATATGCTATTTCAAAACAAAAGAAATGAACACATGAGGGCTTGAATGAATGGGTTATGGAGGCTTTGGGCTTTCATATTAAATATTAAAATGTCAAAGATAAGGGCCTTGGGCCTTGGGGCTCTTGGGGTCTCTCGTGATAAATGGGCCGCCGACTGTTAAAATGCGCGGAAAAACAGTATTTTTGCGCGGGTGTGAACGTTTGGACGAGCGAATGCATCTGTTCGTCTGAACAGTGATCGGGTGCGACTGGTTGAACCAGCGCGCCTGTACGGACAGTCGCGCCTACCCCAGAAGGGCAGCCCTCCGCTGCTATATATAGGCAGCCTGCCAGAGCAATCAAAAACACGGAATTCATTCATTCGATCTCCTTCTTCTTCACTGCTCTGTTCTTAAAAAATACTCTCTTGAGTTCGTGTTGCTCTGCACTTGAAAGCGCTTCAAATTGCAGAGACCGGTCCGTTTTATCTTGGGAGACAATTGCTCGATAGCCTTCAGCGCCAGTGAGGGAGCAATATTGTTTCAAAGAAACAGATTTACTCTGGACTCGGACGATACTGAAAGGTACTCTTCTTCTTTTTCTGTTTTGCAACGTTTCTGCTCTGTTGCAATTCCGGTCGCGCTTTTCGCCGTTACTAATTCTGAAACAATTCAAATTATTAACGCTTCTTGACGTGACAATTGGGTAGTGACAATTTATTGATTGCTATCAGATTCGTACTGCATTTTCATTGTTACGAATAACAATTTTGAAACAATATTGTCGTTTTGCAGAAAACGATAATGGCTAAAAACAATAGTGGTCCTGCTGCGCCAACACCACCTGTAACCAATACTTTTGCACCCATGGTTACGCCAATGGCACTGTCTCATGGAGAAAGGCCAGAAAAGTTCACCGGAGCGGACTTCAAACGTTGGCAGCAAAAGATGCTATTTTACTTGACAACATTGGGCCTAGCAAAGTATCTTACAGAAGATGCTCCAGTTGTAGCAGAATTGGAACCGGATCCAGTTAAAGTTGAAGCCCATACTGCTTGGAAAAATTCTGATTTCATGTGTAAAAATTACATCTTGAATGGCCTCGACAACAGTCTATACAACGTGTACTGCACTGTTGCAACATCCAAACAACTCTGGTTGGCTTTGGAAAAGAAGTATAAAACTGAAGATGCAGGCATGAAGAAATTCATCGCTGGGAAATTTCTTGACTTCAAAATGGTCGATACAAAAGCTATGATCAACCAAATACAAGAACTGCAACTTATCATTCGTCAATTAGAAGATGAAAAGATGACACTTAGCGAATCTTTTCAAGTTGCCGCTGCTATTGAGAAGCTTCCTCCGTCGTGGAAGGACTTCAAGAACTACCTAAAGCACAAGCGCAAAGAAATGACAATGGAGGAACTTGTAGTTTGATTGAGAATTGAGGAAGATAATAGAAATTCTGAAAAGAAGATTTCTCAAAATGTGGTTGCCAAAGCAAACGTTGTCGAGACGGACAAGTCCAATAAGAGAAAACGTGACAACCAACCTAAGAAGTCAAAGAAATTCAAGGGGTCATGCCATAATTGTGGAAAGAAGGGTCATAAAGCTGCAGAATGTCGCGGTCCACCCAAAAAGAAGAAATCAGAAGCGAATGTGGCAGAAGTTTCAGACGGAGTTTCTGAAATGGACCTGTGTGCAGTTGTTTCAGAATGCAACCTTGTTGGCAACAACAAGGAGTGGTTTGTAGACACTGGAGCCACTAGGCATATATGCGCAAATAAGTGGATGTTCACAAACTACAAAAGTGCTACTAATGAAGAACAACTGTTTATGGGTAACTCGTCCACATCAAAGGTCGAAGGCAAGGGAAAGATTGTGCTGAAATTGACTTCTGGAAAAGAACTCACTCTAAATGATGTTCTCCATGTTCCAGAAATTCGCAAGAATCTAATTTCAGGATCGTTGCTCAGCAAGCATGGCTTCAAACTGACATTTGTGGCTGATAAATTTGTGTTGTCTAAGAATGGAGTGTACATAGGAAAGGGTTATGTATGTGATGGCCTATTTAAGGCTAATGTAACCACTGTTGTACCAAACAATGATATGAATAAAATTGAATCTTCTGCTTATATGGTTGACTCTCCTAATCTATGGCATTCTAGACTAGGTCATGTGAATTTTGATACTTTACAAAAACTGATCAATCTAGAATTCATACCTAAGTGTAGAATTGATTCAAATTACAAATGTCAAATTTTTGCTGAAGCCAAATTGACAAGAACATCATTTCATCATGTTGAAAGAGAAACCGAACCTCTAGACTTAATACATACTGATGTATGTGACTTGAAAATGTGTCAAACTAGAGGAGGAAAAAGGTACTTCATCACTTTTATAGATGATTGTACAAGATACTGTTATGTATATCTCCTTAGAAGTAAGGATGAGGCATTCGATATATTTAAACAGTATAAAGCAGAAGTTGAGAATCAACTCAATAGAAAAATAAAAGCTTTAAGAAGTGATAGAGAAGGAGAATATGAGTTTCCATTTGAGGAATTCTATGCTGAGCATGGTATAATACACCAAACTACAGCTCCTTATTCACCTCAATCCAACGGTATAGCCGAACGGAAAAATAGAACTCTTAAAGAAATGATGAATGCCTTATTAATAAGCTCTGGCTTGCCAGATAATTTTTGGGGAGAAGCTATTCTTTCGGCAAATCATATTTTGAATAAAATACCACGAAAGAAAACTTCTAAGACTCCCCATGAACTTTGGAAAAACAGACCTCCATCCTACAAATACTTAAAAGTGTGGGGGTGTCTTGCCAAAGTGGAAATTCCAAAACCGAAAAAGGTTAAAATAGGACCAAAGACTATAGATTGCATATTCATTGGATATGCTCATAATAGTAGTGCATATCGATTTTTGGTGTACAAATCTGAAATTGATGACATTCATGAAAACACCATTATCGAGTCTCGAAATGCAAGATTTTTTTAGCACATTTATCCTCTAAAACCCTCTATTGAAACAAGTGTTCAAAAGAGGCCAAGAGATCCAGATACTCCTGAGGATAATGCTGATCAAAATAAAATGAATGATGAAACTGAGATAGAGGAACCGAGAAGGAGCAAGCGACAAAGGACCACTAAATCCTTTGGACCGGATTTCTATGCATATATGATAGAAAATGAACCTCTAACTTACCAACAAGCAATGTCATCTCCCGATGCTCCTTATTGGAAAGAAGCCGTCAATAGTGAAATAGAATCCATTCTACAAAACCATACGTGGGAACTAGTGGATCTCCCTAAAGGATCAAAACCACTAGGATATAAATGGATATTTAAGAAGAAACTAAAGGCTGACGGCTCAATAGACAAGTATAAAGCAAGACTTGTAATAAAAGGATTCAGACAGAAGCAAGATCTGGATTACTTTGATACGTACTCTCCAGTTACCAGAATAACATCAATTAGGATGCTTATTGCAATCGCATCTATATTGAATTTAGAAATACACCAAATGGATGTGAAAACTGCGTTTTTGAATGGTGAACTGGAAGAGGAAATATATATGCAGCAACCAGAAGGGTTTCTAAGCCCAGAAAATGAAAATAAGGTGTGCAAGTTAGTGAAATCTCTTTATGGCCTTAAACAAGCACCAAAACAATGGCATGAGAAATTTGATGAAGCAATGTTATCAAATGGATTCAAAATAAATGAATCAGATAAATGCGTCTATATAAAATGTATAGATGTTGGATATGTCATTGTTTGTCTCTACGTTGATGATTTATTGATCCTAGGAAGTAATAAGGTCATAATAAAGTCTACGAAGGACATGCTATCCTCTAGATTTGATATGAAGGACCTAGGAGTGGCCGATGTAATTTTGGGTGTAAAAATTATAAAGACACCACAGGGATATTCGTTATCTCAGTCACATTACATTGCTAAAATTCTTGAAAAATTCAAGCAGTATAATGTAACTGCTGCAAAATCACCAGTAGATATGAACCAAAATTGGGTAAAGAACACTGGTGATGGTATCTATCAGCTTGAATACTCTCGTATACTGGGAAGTATTATGTATGTCATGAATTGCACTAGGCCCGATATTGCGTACGCTGTAAGCAAGCTAAGTAGATATACCAGCAATCCTGGTAAAAATCATTGGAAAGCAATAATCAGAGTTCTAGATATCTAAATTATACACAAAACTATGTGTTGCAATATGATAAGTATCCTTCAGTAATAGAAGGATATAGTGATGCCAATTGGATAACGGGCTCAAATGACACAAAATCCACAAGTGGATATGTGTTTACATTAGTAAATGGAGCAATTTCGTGGAAATCATCCAAGCAGACTTGCATAGCAAGGTCAACAATGGAATCTGAGTTCATTGCTCTGGATAAAGCCGCGGAAGAAGCAGATTGGCTTAGGGGGTTTTTAGAGGACATTCCGAATTGGGAAAAACCAGTACCTCCAATATGTATTCATTGTGATAGTCAATCTGCTATAGGAAGGGCGAATAGTACATTGTATAATGGTAAATCTAGACATATTCGTCGTAGGCATAAAACTATAAGACAACTTCTCTCTAATGGAGTTATCACTATAGACTATGTAAGGTCAAAGGATAACATTGCGGATCCACTAACTAAAGGCTTGCCTAGAGAGAAAGTTCAAACCTTATCGATGGGAATGGGTTTAAGACCTATGATCTAAAAGTTTTTCTAAACGGAAACCCCACCTAGTTGACTGGAGATCCCAAGATCTAGGTTCAAAGGGACAACTAAGTTTATAGATAAACTTAATGGCACTGTTAAAATACAGACCATTCCTATGATAAGTCAGTGCACAACCCGTCGGAGAATAGGATAAGCTTAGCTTTTAATGATGTCTATACTGTGGTGTTATAAAAGACCCAAGTGGAGTATTATGGGATACTCTTTATAGAATCACCTACGTGAGTGTGAAGGCGCCGCTTCAAAAAGAATTGTAAGGTCGAATTCTTTAAACACTCATGAGACCAAGCAGGTGTTCATGGCAAAAACGAACACAAACAGAGAACCAAGGGGTTTAGAAACACTTAGCATGTGTTATCTTTACATACTTACACAAAAGGCTTACAGTTCAAAGACAATCTAGTCCACTGATTCGCCAGTAGGTTATAACGATAAACACTAGGAAAAGTTCAAGGCCATTGTGCTACTTTTACCGATACGTTAAATGTTTCACAAAATTTACGAACAAAAAGAAATCTCTCATTCATGTGGGGGATTGTTGGAAATAAATGAGAAGATTGGGAAGAAGAGGTTGAGTGGTATTGGAGAAATATAAGTCCCACATTGTGTGTGATTTGTGATTATGTCTCCTTATATACCAAAGCCCAATATGCTATTTCAAAACAAAAGAAATGAACACATGAGGGCTTGAATGAATGGGTTATGGAGGCTTTGGGCTTTCATATTAAATATTAAAATGTCAAAGATAAGGGCCTTGGGCCTTGGGGCTCTTGGGGTCTCTCGTGATAAATGGGCCGCCGACTGTTAAAATGCGTGGAAAAAACAGTATTTTGCGCGGGTGTGAACGTTTGGACGAGCGGATGCATCTGTTCGTCTGAACAGTGATCGGGTGCGACTGGTTGAACCAGCGCGCCTGTACGGACAGTCGCGCCTACCCCAGAAGGGCACCCCTCCGCTGCTATATATAGGCAGCCTGCCAGAGCCATCAAAAACACGGAATTCATTCATTCGATCTCCTTCTTCTTCACTGCTCTGTTCTTAAAAAATACTCTCTTGAGTTCGTGTTGCTCTGCACTTGAAAGCGCTTCAAATTGCAGAGACCGGTCCTTTTTATCTTAGGAGACAATTGCTCGATAGCCTTCAGCGCCAGTGAGGGAGCAATATTGTTCAAAGAAACAGATTTACTCTGGACTCGGACGATACTGAAAGGTACTCTTCTTCTTTTTCTGTTTTGCAACGTTTCTGCTCTGTTGCAATTCCGGTCGCGCTTTTCGCCGTTACTAATTCTGAAACAATTCAAATTATTAACGCTTCTTGACGTGACAATTGGGTAGTGACAATTTATTGATTGCTATCAGATTCGTACTGCATTTGCATTGTTACGAATAACAATTTTGAAACAATATTGTCGTTTTGCAGAAAACGATAATGGCTAAAAACAATAGTGGTCCTGCTGCGCCAACACCACCTGTAACCAATACTTTTGCACCCATGGTTACGCCAATGGCACTGTCTCATGGAGAAAGGCCAGAAAAGTTCACGCGAGCGGACTTCAAACGTTGGCAGCAAAAGATGCTATTTTGCTTGACAACATTGGGCCTAGCAAAGTATCTTACAGAAGATGCTCCAGTCGTAGCAGAATTGGAACCGGATCCAGTTAAAGTTGAAGCCCATACTGCTTGGAAAAATTCTGATTTCATGTGTAAAAATTACATCTTGAATGGCCTCGACAACAGTCTATACAACGTGTACTGCACTGTTGCAACATCCAAACAACTCTGGTTGGCTTTGGAAAAGAAGTATAAAACTGAAGATGCAGGCATGAAGAAATTCATCGCTGGGAAATTTCTTGACTTCAAAATGGTCGATACAAAAGCTGTGATCAACCAAATACAAGAACTGCAACTTATCATTCGTCAATTAGAAGATGAAAAGATGACACTTAGCGAATCTTTTCAAGTTGCCGCTGCTATTGAGAAGCTTCCTCCGTCGTGGAAGGACTTCAAGAACTACCTAAAGCACAAGCGCAAAGAAATGACAATGGAGGAACTTGTAGTTCGATTGAGAATTGAGGAAGATAATAGAAATTCTGAAAAGAAGATTCTCAAAATGTGGTTGCCAAAGCAAACGTTGTCGAGACGGACAAGTCCAATAAGAGAAAACGTGACAACCAACCTAAGAAGTCAAAGAAATTCAAGGGGTCATGCCATAATTGTGGAAAGAAGGGTCATAAAGCTGCAGAATGTCGCGGTCCACCCAAAAAGAAGAAATCAGAAGCGAATGTGGCAGAAGTTTCAGACGGAGTTTCTGAAATGGACCTGTGTGCAGTTGTTTCAGAATGCAACCTTGTTGGCAACAACAAGGAGTGGTTTGTAGACACTGGAGCCACTAGGCATATATGCGCAAATAAGTGGATGTTCACAAACTACAAAAGTGCTACTAATGAAGAACAACAGTTTATGGGTAACTCGTCCACATCAAAGGTCGAAGGCAAGGGAAAGATTGTGCTGAAATTGACTTCTGGAAAAGAACTCACTCTAAATGATGTTCTCCATGTTCCAGAAATTCGCAAGAATCTAATTTCAGGATGGTTGCTCAGCAAGCATGGCTTCAAACTGACATTTGTGGCTGATAAATTTGTGTTGTCTAAGAATGGAGTGTACATAGAAAAGGGTTATGTATGTGATGGCCTATTTAAGGCTAATGTAACCACTGTTGTACCAAACAATGATATGAATAAAATTGAATCTTCTGCTTATATGGTTGACTCTCCTAATCTATGGCATTCTAGACTAGGTCATGTGAATTTTGATACTTTACAAAAACTGATCAATCTAGAATTCATACCTAAGTGTAGAATTGATTCAAATTACAAATGTCAAATTTGTGCTGAAGCCAAATTGACAAGAACATCATTTCATCATGTTGAAAGAGAAACCGAACCTCTAGACTTAATACATACTGATGTATGTGACTTGAAAATGTGTCAAACTAGAGGAGGAAAAAGGTACTTCATCACTTTTATAGATGATTGTACAAGATACTGTTATGTATATCTCCTTAGAAGTAAGGATGAGGCATTCGATATATTTAAACAGTATAAAGCAGAAGTTGAGAATCAACTCAATAGAAAAATAAAAGCTTTAAGAAGTGATAGAGAAGGAGAATATGAGTTTCCATTTGAGGAATTCTGTGCTGAGCATGGTATAATACACCAAACTACAGCTCCTTATTCACCTCAATCCAACGGTATAGCCGAACGGAAAAATAGAACTCTTAAAGAAATGATGAATGCCTTATTAATAAGCTCTGGCTTGCCAGATAATTTTTGGGGAGAAGCTATTCTTTCGGCAAATCATATTTTGAATAAAATACCACGAAAGAAAACTTCTAAGACTCCCCATGAACTTTGGAAAAACAGACCTCCATCCTACAAATACTTAAAAGTGTGGGGGTGTCTTGCCAAAGTGGAAATTCCAAAACCGAAAAAGGTTAAAATAGGACCAAAGACTATAGATTGCATATTCATTGGATATGCTCATAATAGTAGTGCATATCGATTTTTGGTGTACAAATCTGAAATTGATGACATTCATGAAAACACCATTATCGAGTCTCGAAATGCAAGATTTTTTGAGCACATTTATCCTCTAAAACCCTCTATTGAAACAAGTGTTCAAAAGAGGCCAAGAGATCCAGATACTCCTGAGGATAATGCTGATCAAAATAAAATGAATGATGAAACTGAGATAGAGGAACCGAGAAGGAGCAAGCGACAAAGGACCACTAAATCCTTTGGACCGGATTTCTATGCATATATGATAGAAAATGAACCTCTAACTTACCAACAAGCAATGTCATCTCCCGATGCTCCTTATTGGAAAGAAGCCGTCAATAGTGAAATAGAATCCATTCTACAAAACCATACGTGGGAACTAGTGGATCTCCCTAAAGGATCAAAACCACTAGGATATAAATGGATATTTAAGAAGAAACTAAAGGCTGGCGGCTCAATAGACAAGTATAAAGCAAGACTTGTAATAAAAGGATTCAGACAGAAGCAAGATCTGGATTACTTTGATACGTACTCTCCAGTTACCAGAATAACATCAATTAGGATGCTTATTGCAATCGCATCTATATTGAATTTAGAAATACACCAAATGGATGTGAAAACTGCGTTTTTGAATGGTGAACTGGAAGAGGAAATATATATGCAGCAACCAGAAGGGTTTCTAAGCCCAGAAATGAAAATAAGGTGTGCAAGTTAGTGAAATCTCTTTATGGCCTTAAACAAGCACCAAAACAATGGCATGAGAAATTTGATGAAGCAATGTTATCAAATGGATTCAAAATAAATGAATCAGATAAATGCGTCTATATAAAATGTATAGATGTTGGATATGTCATTGTTTGTCTCTACGTTGATGATTTACTGATCCTAGGAAGTAATAAGGTCATAATAAAGTCTACGAAGGACATGTTATCCTCTAGATTTGATATGAAGGACCTAGGAGTGGCCGATGTAATTTTAGGTGTAAAAATTATAAAGACACCACAGGGATATTCGTTATCTCAGTCACATTACATTGCTAAAATTCTTGAAAAATTCAAGCAGTATAATGTAACTGCTGCAAAATCACCAGTAGATATGAACCAAAATTGGGTAAAGAACACTGGTGATGGTATCTATCAGCTTGAATACTCTCGTATACTGGGAAGTGTTATGTATGTCATGAATTGCACTAGGCCTGATATTGCGTACGCTGTAAGCAAGCTAAGTAGATATACCAGCAATCCTGGTAAAAATCATTGGAAGGCAATAATCAGAGTTCTAGGATATCTAAAGTATACACAAAACTTTGTGTTTCAATATGATAAGTATCCTTCAGTAATAGAAGGATATAGTGATGCCAATTGGATAACAGGCTCAAATGACACAAAATCCACAAGTGGATATGTGTTTACATTAGGAAATGGAGCAATTTCGTGGAAATCATCCAAGCAGACTTGCATAGCAAGGTCAACAATGGAATCTGAGTTCATTGCTCTGGATAAAGCCGCGGAAGAAGCAGATTGGCTTAGGGGGTTTTTAGAGGACATTCCAAATTGGGAAAAACCAGTACCTCCAATATGTATTCATTGTGATAGTCAATCTGCTATAGGAAGGACGAATAGTACATTGTATAATGGTAAATCTAGACATATTCGTCGTAGGCATAAAACTATAAGACAACTTCTCTCTAATGGAGTTATCACTATAGACTATGTAAGGTCAAAGGATAACATTGCGGATCCACTAACTAAAGGCTTGCCTAGAGAGAAAGTTCAAACCTTATCGATGGGAATGGGTTTAAGACCTATGATCTAAAAGTTTTTCTAAACGGAAACCCCACCTAGTTGACTGGAGATCCCAAGATCTAGGTTCAAAGGGACAACTAAGTTTATAGATAAACTTAATGGCACTGTTAAAATACAGACCATTCCTATGATAAGTCAGTGCACAACCCGTCGGAGAATAGGATAAGCTTAGCTTTTAATGATGTCTATACTGTGGTGTTATAAAAGACCCAAGTGGAGTATTACGGGGTACTCTTTATAGAATCACCTACGTGAGTGTGAAGGCGCCGCTTCAAAAAGAATTGTAAGGTCGAATTCTTTAAACACTCATGAGACCAAGCAGGTGTTCATGGCAAAAACGAACACAAACAGAGAACCAAGGGGTTTAGAAACACTTAGCATGTGTTATCTTTATATACTTACACAAAAGGCTTACAGTTCAAAGACAATCTAGTCCACTGATTCGCCAGTAGGTTATAACGATAAACACTAGGAAAAGTTCAAGGCCATTGTGCTACTTTTACCGATACGTTAAATGTTTCACAAAATTTAAGAACAAAAAGAAATCTCTCATTCATGTGGGGGATTGTTGGAAATAAATGAGAAGATTGGGAAGAAGAGGTTGAGTGGTATTGGAGAAATATAAGTCCCACATTGTGTGTGATTTGTGATTATGTCTCCTTATATACCAAAGCCCAATATGTTATTTCAAAACAAAAGAAATGAACACATGAGGGCTTGAATGAATGGGTTATGGAGGCTTTGGGCTTTCATATTAAATATTAAAATGTCAAAGATAAGGGCCTTGGGCCTTGGGGCTCTTGGGGTCTCTCGTGATAAATGGGCCGCCGACTGTTAAAATGCGCGGAAAAACAGTATTTTTGCGCGGGTGTGAACGTTTGGACGAGCGGATGCATCTGTTCGTCTGAACAGTGATCGGGTGCGACTGGTTGAACCAGCGCGCCTGTACGGACAGTCGCGCCTACCCCAGAAGGGCACCCCTCCGCTGCTATATATAGGCAGCCTGCCAGAGCCATCAAAAACACGGAATTCATTCATTCGATCTCCTTCTTCTTCACTGCTCTGTTCTTAAAAAATACTCTCTTGAGTTCGTGTTGCTCTGCACTTGAAAGCGCTTCAAATTGCAGAGACCGGTCCGTTTTATCTTGGGAGACAATTGCTCGATAGCCTTCAGCGCCAGTGAGGGAGCAATATTGTTTCAAAGAAACAGATTTACTCTGGACTCGGACGATACTGAAAGGTACTCTTCTTCTTTTTCTGTTTTGCAACGTTTCTGCTCTGTTGCAATTCCGGTCGCGCTTTTCGCCGTTACTAATTCTGAAACAATTCAAATTATTAACGCTTCTTGACGTGACAATTGGGTAGTGACAATTTATTGATTGCTATCAGATTCGTACTGCATTTGCATTGTTACGAATAACAATTTTGAAACAAACTTGTCGTTTTGCAGAAAACGATAATGGCTAAAAACAATAGTGGTCCTGCTGCGCCAACACCACCTGTAACCAATACTTTTGCACCCATGGTTACACCAATGGCACTGTCTCATGGAGAAAGGCCAGAAAAGTTCACCGGAGCGGACTTCAAACGTTGGCAGCAAAAGATGCTATTTTACTTGACAACATTGGGCCTAGCAAAGTATCTTACAGAAGATGCTCCAGTCGTAGCAGAATTTGAACCGGATCCAGTTAAAGTTGAAGCCCATACTGCTTGGAAAAATTCTGATTTCATGTGTAAAAATTACATCTTGAATGGCCTCGACAACAGTCTATACAACGTGTACTGCACTGTTGCAACATCCAAACAACTCTGGTTGGCTTTGGAAAAGAAGTATAAAACTGAAGATGCAGGCATGAAGAAATTCATCGCTGGGAAATTTCTTGACTTCAAAATGGTCGATACAAAAGCTGTGATCAACCAAATACAAGAACTGCAACTTATCATTCGTCAATTAGAAGATGAAAAGATGACACTTAGCGAATCTTTTCAAGTTGCCGCTGCTATTGAGAAGCTTCCTCCGTCGTGGAAGGACTTCAAGAACTACCTAAAGCACAAGCGCAAAGAAATGACAATGGAGGAACTTGTAGTTCGATTGAGAATTGAGGAAGATAATAGAAATTCTGAAAAGAAGATTTCTCAAAATGTGGTTGCCAAAGCAAACGTTGTCGAGACGGACAAGTCCAATAAGAGAAAACGTGACAACCAACCTAAGAAGTCAAAGAAATTCAAGGGGTCATGCCATAATTGTGGAAAGAAGGGTCATAAAGCTGCAGAATGCCGCGGTCCACCCAAAAAGAAGAAATCAGAAGCGAATGTGGCAGAAGTTTCAGACGGAGTTTCTGAAATGGACCTGTGTGCAGTTGTTTCAGAATGCAACCTTGTTGGCAAAACAACAAGGAGTGGTTTGTAGACACTGGAGCCACTAGGCATATATGCACAAATAAGTGGATGTTCACAAACTACAAAAGTGCTACTAATGAAGAACAACTGTTTATGGGTAACTCGTCCACATCAAAGGTCGAAGGCAAGGGAAAGATTGTGCTGAAATTGACTTCTGGAAAAGAACTCACTCTAAATGATGTTCTCCATGTTCCAGAAATTCGCAAGAATCTAATTTCAGGATCGTTGCTCAGCAAGCGTGGCTTCAAACTGACATTTGTGGCTGATAAATTTGTGTTGTCTAAGAATGGAGTGTACATAGGAAAGGGTTATGTATGTGATGGCCTTTTTAAGGCTAATGTAACCACTGTTGTACCAAACAATGATATGAATAAAATAGAATCTTCTGCTTATATGGTTGACTCTCCTAATCTATGGCATTCTAGACTAGGTCATGTGAATTTTGATACTTTACAAAAACTGATCAATCTAGAATTCATACCTAAGTGTAGAATTGATTCAAATTACAAATGTCAAATTTGTGCTGAAGCCAAATTGACAAGAACATCATTTCATCATGTTGAAAGAGAAACCGAACCTCTAGACTTAATACATACTGATGTATGTGACTTGAAAATGTGTCAAACTAGAGGAGGAAAAAGGTACTTCATCACTTTTATAGATGATTGTACAAGATACTGTTATGTATATCTCCTTAGAAGTAAGGATGAGGCATTCGATATATTTAAACAGTATAAAGCAGAAGTTGAGAATCAACTCAATAGAAAAATAAAAGCTTTAAGAAGTGATAGAGAAGGAGAATATGAGTTTCCATTTGAGGAATTCTGTGCTGAGCATGGTATAATACACCAAACTACAGCTCCTTATTCACCTCAATCCAACGGTATAGCCGAACGGAAAAATAGAACTCTTAAAGAAATGATGAATGCCTTATTAATAAGCTCTGGCTTGCCAGATAATTTTTGGGGAGAAGCTATTCTTTCGGCAAATCATATTTTGAATAAAATACCACGAAAGAAAACTTCTAAGACTCCCCATGAACTTTGGAAAAACAGACCTCCATCCTACAAATACTTAAAAGTGTGGTGGTGTCTTGCCAAAGTGGAAATTCCAAAACCGAAAAAGGTTAAAATAGGACCAAAGACTATAGATTGCATATTCATTGGATATGCTCATAATAGTAGTGCATATCAATTTTTGGTGTACAAATCTGAAATTGATGACATTCATGAAAACACCATTATCGATTCTCGAAATGCAAGATTTTTTGAGCACATTTATCCTCTAAAACCCTCTATTGAAACAAGTGTTCAAAAGAGGCCAAGAGATCCAGATACTCCTGAGGATAATGCTGATCAAAATAAAATGAATGATGAAACTGAGATAGAGGAACCGAGAAGGAGCAAGCGACAAAGGACCACTAAATCCTTTGGACCGGATTTCTATGCATATATGATAGAAAATGAACCTCTAACTTACCAACAAGCAATGTCATCTCCTGATGCTCCTTATTGGAAAGAAGCCGTCAATAGTGAAATAGAATCCATTCTACAAAACCATACGTGGGAACTAGTGGATCTCCCTAAAGGATCAAAACCACTAGCATATAAATGGATATTTAAGAAGAAACTAAAGGCTGACGGCTCAATAGACAAGTATAAAGCAAGACTTGTAATAAAAGGATTCAGACAGAAGCAAGATCTGGATTACTTTGATACGTACTCTCCAGTTACCAGAATAACATCAATTAGGATGCTTATTGCAATCGCATCTATATTGAATTTAGAAATACACCAAATGGATGTGAAAACTGCGTTTTTGAATGGTGAACTGGAAGAGGAAATATATATGCAGCAACCAGAAGGGTTTCTAAGCCCAGGAAATGAAAATAAGGTGTGCAAGTTAGTGAAATCTCTTTATGGCCTTAAACAAGCACCAAAACAATGGCATGAGAAATTTGATGAAGCAATGTTATCAAATGGATTCAAAATAAATGAATCAGATAAATGCGTCTATATAAAATGTATAGATGTTGGATATGTCATTGTTTGTCTCTACGTTGATGATTTACTGATCCTAGGAAGTAATAAGGTCATAATAAAGTCTACGAAGGACATGCTATCCTCTAGATTTGATATGAAGGACCTAGGAGTGGCCGATGTAATTTTGGGTGTAAAAATTATAAAGACACCACAGGGATATTCGTTATCTCAGTCACATTACATTGCTAAAATTCTTGAAAAATTCAAGCAGTATAATGTAACTGCTGCAAAATCACCAGTAGATATGAACCAAAATTGGGTAAAGAACACTGGTGATGGTATCTATCAGCTTGAATACTCTCGTATACTGGGAAGTATTATGTATGTCATGAATTGCACTAGGCCTGATATTGCGTACGCTGTAAGCAAGCTAAGTAGATATACCAGCAATCCTGGTAAAAATCATTGGAAAGCAATAATCAGAGTTCTAGGATATCTAAAGTATACACAAAACTATGTGTTGCAATATGATAAGTATCCTTCAGTAATAGAAGGATATAGTGATGCCAATTGGATAACGGGCTCAAATGACACAAAATCCACAAGTGGATATGTGTTTACATTAGGAAATGGAGCAATTTCGTGGAAATCATCCAAGCAGACTTGCATAGCAAGGTCAACAATGGAATCTGAGTTCATTGCTCTGGATAAAGCCGCGGAAGAAGCAGATTGGCTTAGGGGGTTTTTAGAGGACATTCCAAATTGGGGAAAACCAGTACCTCCAATATGTATTCATTGTGATAGTCAATCTGCTATAGCAAGGGCGAATAGTACATTGTATAATGGTAAATCTAGACATATTCGTCGTAGGCATAAAACTATAAGACAACTTCTCT
>JASFAX010007309.1:0-26172 GCA_030737875.1 Allium sativum
CAACCCCGGACATTTAATGACATATTATTTTTCTTCAACTTCAGGCATCGAAAGAAAGACACTTTTTTTATTTGAGGCTGTTCATAAATGAAAAATTATTGAGGGCATCCACAACAAACAGGGGGACAATAGGCATGAATGGTTTTATATTAAGCAACAACGGGGATGTGCACGTCGCTGTCTTCGGTGCATTAAGTCTTTCATTTTAACTGGACCGATCATTAAGAGACTTCTTACACAAACCATTTTCATGCAAGCGATGAATCAAAAAATCCCACGGGGAGAGAATTCGAAGAGCGCTTAGATAAGCTATTTGGTTCAAGCCTTGAGCGCAAAGACATGTGGAATTGCTTAACCGACGCACACTTACATCAATATCATCTTCTTGACGCAAACAGAACATTAGGATCCCTGGTTGACCAATCTTCTCCATCAACGATTGTTTAAGTTGACATGCCCTCAGTCGAGAAAGTGTCGACCATCGTAGAAATGTGCCTCCAGTTGGTAAGAAATTTGACCAACTTGCGGTTGAGGAGAAGGTTTTCACCGTCGCACGTCCTCCAAGGAGGGGGAAAAGTTGTCAAAAGGAAACTCAGAAAGGAGGCCGACATTTTAAACGCGGAGAAAGGCTTGGCCATGGATGTTGCAGAAAAACTTCCAAAAAAGACGATCATGGAAGAATCTCAAAATAATCAATCGAGAATTTCTGTTATTGAAAAGTCTTCTTCTTTTATTCAGGATTCACTTGAGGAGGAATGAATTCCCTTTATGACGGTATAAACAGTCTGAAGCTCCCTAAAAAAACTCATTTCTTCTCAAAATTAAGATTCGACTTCTTTCTTCACCGAACTCATCGGACCAAAGGGCGTGATAGAGACGAACCAAGTTCCAAGATTGGGTCTGTCTTAGGGAATTACTCAAAACATACACAGCACAAGCACTGCACATTACATCACTATTTTCTCTTGTGTATACTGAACATTGGTCAAAATTTTTTTGTTAAAATGCAGGTGCCATGGATAATGAGTATTATCACAATAACTTTGGTTTTCTTTTAAAGAGAGGTGAACCTGTTGGGTCGGCCATTCAGCCAGGCAGGCAAGATAGTGGACTCAGAGATTTCCATCATTAAAGAGAAAGGGAGAAAAGGAGGAGAAAGAGGAGAGGTAGAAAAAAAAGGTCGGGAGAGGAAAAGACGGGAGAAACAAGAGAGGGGAGATCGGGAAAAGCGAAAGAGGAATTAAGAGAAAAAGGGAGCAAAGGAGGGTAAGTCCTAGGGAAAAGAGGAGGAGCATGAGACTCTTAAGCATCGATCTTCATCCTATTCTCAGGACAAAACTCCCAAGGGTGGTGATAAAATAGCCAGTGAACATTCTCAGGTTGCTCCATCCCATACCAAACTTCGGGTCGACCCTATTCCCAAGTCGCAACTAGCTGGGATTCATGATCATGACTCCACCCTTCTCCCATACGTCGTGAGAAAATTCCTCGGATATCAATCTCTTTATCTCAAGAGAGGACATCTGCCAAACGTCTCAAGGAAATGGAAGAGTTTTTCCTTAGTATTTGCTTTACCGGACTTGAATTTGCCCTTGTCCTACGACCATTTCCACCAAATATCCATGATCAAGTCAGATCTGATGTTGACTTTGCTCTGTCTCAGTATGATACGATGTCTACGCAAGGCAAATATGTGTGGTGGTTAAGAGCAAGGAGATAGAGAATGAAGGCTTGCAGATGGAGTTGGATTCTAACAGAAAGGCTTTTTAGTCAATCAAGGAAAAAATGGAGGAGTGTAAGACTCAAGTGCCTATTCTTAAAAAAATATGAAAAATTATAAAGGTCTTAGCGGCCCGATTATAGTCAATGAGTCAGGAGTGTGCATCTCGCGGAACTGAAAATGAAATCTTAAAGGATGATAAAGGTCGATTGGACAAGGAAGTGCAAAACCTTAAGGTCCAACTTGATTCGTCCGAGCTTGCTAACAAGCAGACCAAAGATAACGCCGTTGCCATGATAAAAAATGCTAGCAACTCTTAATTCCAACATGTTCGATCAAGGCTAAACATGCAGCTAAGGTAAAAGGGATGAGTAAAAGGTTTGGTGCCAATGTTTTACTGTTCTTTGCATGGATCCTCCGCTATAGGAACCTGTCTTGTATGGAAAATTACAAATAGGTATTAGTTGACTCATGGGAAGTATTTGTGAAAGAAGAGGTCGAGGCTGCGAAGGGACAACCGATGGACGAAGAAGCTTTAATAACTCAATATTTGTGTGGCGATGAGTAATAGGCGTTAGCTGAAGGGAAGAGGGTGTTAAGGGAATTAAGAGACGCTGAGTTATATAGGGCGAAAGGAAAATCAATCCTAGAGGGGGAAACTAGTGCAAGTAAAACGAAAATATCTCTCCCTCTTCTTGCAGCAGAAGTTATTGCTGGTTCATCCTCCATTCCTCCTCTTCCCTAATACAAAAAAGTTCGGTTGCTCCTGATCCTGAAACAAAGACTTTGGAATGACTGATAAAATCTGCAAATGGAGATAACTCACACGTTCCATTGTAATCCCATTGAACATTCGTTCCTTCGATCATAACTTTTTCTCTTCCTTTCATAGGTACACCATTGGCAAAAGCAGTCACTGGAGCGAAGACTAAAGTGCCGAAGAAGGATCCTATTACCGTCCCTAACAAAGATGAAGAAATGGCCGATGCTCCGAAGAAACTAGCAAGGTTCAATCGAACGATGATGACGTGGTTGTTATGGGTGAGGGTAAGAAGGTTGATCTTCCATCTATTGCTAAGATGAAGCCAGGGGAGAGGAGGAGGTTTCTTACCTTAAGGCCGAACTATCTGATGATCCCCTTGATATTCCTATGATCCAAGTCATCCCTCCAAATATAATTACGTCTGTCAAGGTACCTCCTTTTCCAGCATCAACTGATCATAGTAAGAGAAAAAGCGATGAAACGGCGTCAGGTAATCCTATTCCCTTTGGCAGCAAGCCGAAGAATCAAAGGCATCATTTGACGACCGAGAAAACCTCGGAGATGATCAAAGAGAAAGAGTTGGAGGAGATCCAGATGTCTGGTGGTAAGCCACCACGAGTTTAGAAACCCTTTTGTTGTATGTCTATTTTAGGCCCTTTGGAAGTTGTTTGCGAGTGCGGCCCGCATTTTTGTCTTCGTTAAGTTTGGAATTTTGTGGACGAAGTTTAATGTACCTATAAGCAATGTTATTTTGTAAACAAAACTTGTGTTGACGTTTAACAATGTTTATTTACCTCCAGATACTTGTATTATTAGCATGTTGAAGGATTATAAAAGTTATAGGGGAACAACGTTAGTGTCCCCAATTCATTCCAAACTTTGAGGATTGTTAAAGTGAAACCCTTGTTCGATCTCTTGCTTATCCCCATGCCCCCAGTGTCGCGGGGGATCAATTCGGATGTCAAGTCTTCTCGTCGACTTTAGGATCGATTCGACTAGATCGAGGGTTAAATGAGCTTGGTTATGGATACCTAAGTCCTTTTGTACTCTCCCTCTAGCTGTTAAGGGTTAGAGTCACAGGGATCTAGTCAGGGTGCAACTTTCACACTCGTCCATAATTTTATACTCCTTCTCAAGTCGTGAGAATTAGTGTTGTTTAAATAGACACTCATGTTGTTTGCATCGGTGTCATCCCCACTTTTGGTCTACAAAGTGCGATCCGGAGGTTCGAGCGTTGATATCAAGCTTGAAGTTAGTCGACCCATATTTCCTTTCAGTTTTTGAACGAGGTCGACTCGTTGAGGCCTGGACTGGTAGGTTGGGGAGTAGGATTTTGACCTATGTTGGTCGAATCAAAACATATAGCCATTACAGTAATAAGATAGAGTAGGGAAGAAACTTTTATTCATAGACCATAACGGGTGACAAAACACACCTTATTATAATAATAAAATAGGAAAAAAAAGTCCTAAGAAAGATAACCTTGTAAATGCTCAGCATTCCATGCTCTTTGGAAGAGTTCACCATCAGTAGTCGCTAGCTTGATGTTTCCATTATCGAAATTTTGTTGGATGACATAAGGCCCTTCCCACTTGAGGCCCATATGTACGGGAGTTAAGAAGACCCGTTTTAGAACAATATCGCCAACATCGAAGGTCTTGGGTCGAACCCTCTTACTGTAGTATTGAGCGACCCTACGCCGATGAGCTTCGACGTAGAGATTTTCTGCTTCTCTTTTTTCATCAATCATGCCTAATGATTCCAAGAGAAGGTCTTTGTTTGATAGCAGGTCATAGTATGTAGTTCTATGGGAAGAAACTTCAAGCACTATGGGAATGACTGCTTCTGAGCCGTAGGACAAAGCGAAAGGACTATGATCGGTGGTCGTCTTATAGGTGGTTCGGTATGCCCAAAGGACTAAAGGAATCTCGTCAACCCATTTGCCTTTGGCTCGTTCCAAGAAATTCTTCGGGATATACTTGATAATTTTGTAAGCGGCTTCAACCTGTCCACTGGATCGTGGATGCCGGCCTATCCTTTTTTTTTTTATTTCTTTCGATATACTGATATTGTACCTCAACCTTCCACTGATCGATGCCAACCGTTCTCATTACCACATTACTACTTCAATCAAACTGTCGAATTGAGTCCCATTATCAGTGATGATAGTCCGAGGTAAACCAAACTGACATATGATATTCCTGACAATGAAATTGATGATTCACTTTGTTGTGATCATGGTTAACTGTTCGGCTTCCGCCTACTTTGTAAAGTAGTCTATAGCCACGATCGCATATTTTGCACCCTCTTTGGAGATTGGCAGACTTCCGATAATATCTATTCCCCAAACGGAAAATGGCCAAGAGCGGACCATTTGAGAGAGATCTATTGGTGGAGACCCGTGGAACTAAGCAAACCTCTGGAATTTATCAGATCGTCTATAATAATTGGCCATGTCCTTGTTAACGGTGGCCTGAAGTATCCATACCGCAACAATTTTTTAGCTAGGGTTTGACCTCCTGTATGAGCGCCACACTATCCCCCATGCACTTCTTTCAATATTTTCTTCACATCATCATTAGCCACACATTGAAGCATCGAAACATAGGAACCCCTTTTGTAAAGTTGGTCTTGCAGGATGGTGTATCTGGAAGCTCGACGTACGAGGGCTCGTTTCTCATTCCTTCTTTCTGGGAGAGTTCCAAGTAGGAGAAAATTCTTGATGGAGGTCATCTAGGATTCCTTTTCAGGTTCGGTTTCTGATTGGTCTACCTCCATCTAATATATGCTCGGAGCGCTTAACGTTTCTATGGGGACCAATTCAGTCTCGCTCGGGTCATCAAACTAGCTAGTTTTTCCAATCGGTCTGCCTTCTGGTTTTCTTCTTTGGGAATGTAGGAGATGATATACTGATCAATGTCATTCTGTAACTCTTCGACCTACTTGAGATAGGCGGAAAGTTGAACCCCTTCATTTTGATACTCATTTCGAACCTGAAATACAACAAGTTACGAATCATAGAAAATATTTAGCGTTGCTACTCTTTAGTCCCTCGCTAGCTTGATTCCGAAAATCAGGGCCTCATACTCAGAGTCATTATTGGTAACATAAAAATTCAACCACAGGGCATAATGGATGACCACCCTTAAGGAGTTAATAATACTATGCTGACGCAGGAACATCGATTGTTTCAGGCCCCGTCTGTATGTAACTTCCAAGTGTCTGATCTTAATTCGGTGTCCAGGGGCTTAGAACTATCCTCCAGGCTGCCATCCTCTGGAGTAGTAAACTCGGCTATGAAGTCAGCCAGTTCTTACCACCGGATGGACTTCCGCGGAATAAAGGTTGGGTTGAATTGACTTAGCTCGATGTTCCACCTGAGTAGTCTGTGGCTTGCTTTAGGCTGTGGGGGAACTGTCGTAGCGGTTGGTCGATGAACACTTGATGAGGTGAGCCTGGAAGTAGTGACGGAGCTTTCGTGGCGCAGTTAATTAACTATAGGCGATCTTCTCAATATTTGGATAGTTGCGTTCAAGCCCCTATTAGTTTCTTACTCACATAGTAAACCAGACGATGTAATCGATCTTCTTCCTGAACTAAGATTAAGCCGATTGCATGCAGGGATAATTCCAGATACACAAATAGGTCTTCATGATCGATCTGTTTAGACAAGATAGGTGGTTTTCCAGGTGGTCAAGTAAATTCTGTAAGGCTTCGACACACTGGTGTCCAAGCAAAGTTTTGTTTCCCTCTTTTGATCAATTTGAAGAAAGGAAGGCACTTGTCGGTTTCTTTGGATATGAATTGACCCATGGCTGTGGCCTTTTCTGTCAAACTTTGCACTTCCTTGATTCATTTAGGTTCCTGGATTTCCTTGATGGCTAAAATCTGATCAGGATTGATTTCGATCCCTCGGGAGCTAAATATGAAACTCAAGAAAATTTTCGATGCTACTCCAAAAGAGCACTTTAGGAGATTGAGCTTCATCCTATACCTTCAAAGAATGTTGAACATCTCTAACAGGTTCCTAATGTGATCGGACGATTGCCTCGACTTTACAAGCATATTATCCACATAGTCCTTCATCGTTCTTCATATCTGATCATGAAACATTCGGTTGACCAAACGCTAATAAGTCACCCCAGCGTTTTTCAGTCCGAAGGTCATGACTACATAACAATATAATCCAAGATCGGTTATGAAGCTGGTGTGTTCTTAGTTAGAGACATGCAATGCAATTTGGTTATACCCCTAATATGTGTCCATAAATGAAAGAAGCTCGTTTCCTACAGTTGATTCGACCAGCTGATTGATCCTAAGAAGTGCGAAGCTGTCTTTAGGGCAAGCGTTAATTAAATATGAGAAGTTAATGCACCTTCGCCATTTCCCATTGGATTTCTTCACAAGTACAGGGTTTTTTATCCACTTGGGATAATTCGTTTCTCGAACGAACCCATTGGCTTGAAGCTTTCTGATTTCTTCTTTCAAAGTCACGGACCTTTCTGGGTAGAGCATCCGCCTTTTCTGCTTTATAGGGGTAAACTTAGAATCGATGCAGAGAGAGTGAGTCATGATGGAGGGTGAGATCTCACACATGTTAGCATGGGTTCATGCAAACACATCATGGTTAGCGCGGAGCAATTCAGTTAACTCCCTCGTCTGGAGGGGGTCAAGGTAGGACCCGATCTTCAAGACCCTAGTTGGGTCGTCACCGTCGATCGAGATCTCCACTATGGTTTCATTCCGGGTTGCCTTCCGACATACTGATTCTTTGTCCTCTTTTGGATCGATGCCCTCAAGTTGGCAAATGGACGGTCCTGGACGTGATGTTTTCTATAGTTATTATGCTTCCCTCCCCTCTACATGGGGAGGATCGCTTTCTGATTCCTTACTATCTTTGCTTCTTAGATCTTTCACTCTGCCGAATAGCATGCTCTCCCTATCACTTAGTCCCTGCGCACCGTCCCATTCCCTTCATCGGTCGGGAATTTCAAAGTAGGCACCAGGGAGTGATGCAATCTCTAAATTCTACTAGGGCCGGTCATCCTAAAAATGCATTACACTGGGAGCTTATATTCATTACTACGAACAACAGAATCCAACCTCTCCTGTGGTCTACGTCTATCAATTCTATTGATAGATCGATCAGAATGACTGACTCGATAGATGATCCATTCAAGCCATATATCTAGCCCGCGCATGGCTTAATATCTCTCAATTCCAACTTCAACTGGTCATAAGATTTTTTGAACAAAATATTTACCGAACTTCTGTTGTTGACCAAAACCTTTCGTACTATAGTCGGACCAATGATGGATGTTATGACTAACAGGTCGATACTCGGGGGTTCTACACCGATCGACTCTCGATTGTGGAAAATGAAGTCATCAGTCATCATCTTTATTTGTTCTATAGAGCTTGCAGTTTCAAGGGCGCTGGATTCTACAACATCGAGATGTTATGGGGAGTTTACATATCGTTCCATAGCCCGAATGCTATTCCTCGCTGGATTAGGTTCTCCAATAATGGCATTGATCACAATCCCCTTAGCCATTTATTGGGTAGTGGCTCTAAGTGCCGCCTGACTTTGCTTGGGGGTTGATGTTCCTTGCCCCCGGTCTCTTGGGTTCACCCTACACTCATCGAGCTTTCCTTCTCAAATCAGCTTTTCAACAATGTCCTGAAGGTGACGGCATTCATTAGTCGCATGCCCGTAAATCTCATAGAACACACAAAACTTCCCGGTCACACGTTCTTTCTCTGTGGATACACGCAAGGGTGGCTTCTTAAACTGAACTGCACTACATGTGTCGAGGTAGATCTTTTCAAGCATATCGTTCAACGTCGTATACCTTTCACAGACTTGAAACTGGGGTCATTTTCTGGAATTCCCTCTTAGTCCAGGGTTTCCATTGGTTCCCTTTGATGCATTACCATTTCATTTTCCACGATTTCCTACATTTACTTCCACCTTTCTGGAAATATCGTTGGACTGCTTGACAACTACATTACTCTGAATGGGCTTAGTAGGTACGTCTTTCGACCCATCCTTTTCATCCAAATGCGCATCTTCCTGTCACAACCAGATATTAGCCTTTTCATAGAACATCTCAGTTGTCGTCGGCGGCTTCCCAATCAAATACTTCCCAAACTCTGTCCTTTTGTCGATACCGTCTACAACGCCCATCAGGACAGTGTCTTGATTGGGATTGCTTACTTCGATAGCAACTCGGTTCAATCTACTGAGGTAATTCCTTAGAGATTCACCCCTTGCTTGATTTATTGCGAAAAGGGCCATAACATGCTTCGGCTTAGAAGCATGGAGGCAGAATTGATTCAGGAATTTCTCAATTAAGTCCTTGAAATTAGGGACTGATCTCGGGGGAAGCCGATTGAATCACCTGAGCGCTGCCCCGCTCAGGAAAATTAGAAAGGCTTTGCACTTGATGGTGTTACGTGCTACAACCACCTCCATATGACACGACTACCTCATGAAGTGTTGTTGCGGGTCTGTGGTTCCCTCATAGTGGCTCATCTGGGTATATTAAATCTTCTGGGAAACTCCGCCTGTAGAATGTCATCTGTGAATGGCATATGGCTTCTATCAATCCCCCATCTTTATTCTTATACCCTTTACTATCATTCATGATTTGTCGTACCATGACAGTCAAATCTAGTAGGATAAGTGCACATCGATCATCTTCCTCGACTGGTCGAACTCTCCCTTCTCCCTTTCTAGGCAATGTCGCCTGATTCGCCGTCTCGGCGGAACTCCCTCGACCATTGACGTCCCGGTTATTCATAGGACATCTAAGAGGGAGAATGGGAGGTTGAGATATTTGAGTTGTATTTCAGTGAGTCGAAGGAGAGGGATTTTGATCCCGTCGAGTCGTTGGATCGATTTCCTCCAAATCGGCCAGATCGACCTGAGTTTGATCATTTGTTCCAAGTTGGTCTGAACGCCTTTCCAATTGTAGTTGTTGTATGTTTTCGGGTATTTCTAGCAGGCGTCATGGTTGAAATCAATCTCTTGTTCCTTCAGATGATGATGAACCTTATGAGTTTTGGTCCAACAAGTGAAGGGAAGATTGTTGCTTCCTGAATTCCTCCAATTGCCTCGACATACGGCTCATGTCTTGTCTTAAGGCAGCACTCCCCTAGACTTGAGCGTTTAATGCCGTTGTTGTATCCCGGAGTTGATTCATCACGATCATAAACTCATCACGGGTAGAAAAAGCTGAGGGGAATCTTGATCCACTGCCGAAGGTTGCACCGGAAGTGGTAATTTAGGCTGATCCGAGGTAGGCCCCGCAACGGTTGACCCCTCAGCCGCTTCTGCTGGCACATAACCTACGGTTGCTTTCCATAAGTGTGTGCTGAGGATTTGGCAACTATGGTTCAACGAAGTTGGAAAAGATGTAGCATCTCGTCTCGGACTAGGTGATCCAAAAGCAAAACCCTTCTAATGTTGACAATATCAATGTTCTCAGTGAAATCAGCAAAGTGTTGATACCAAAAAATGGTACAACACCCAAGAAATGAGATTGTGGAGAATAAACAAAGACAAATAAAAAAATGATAAGAAAAGCTATCGCACACAAGTTTATAAGGTTCGGCGTTAACAAGCCGATGTCCACTTTATAATCTCTTATATATGAAATAATCAATTACAGATGAAACAATCACCATGGTAATATAATCACAGATAGGCCAAAAGTGATCCTCCTTTCTCAGTCCAAAAGGTCTATTTATAAATGCTACAATGTTTAAATTGGTTTGGGTACATGTTATCTGATCTAGATTTTTAGAAGAGCATGAAGAAACGTTCTTCTAGTATAGACTGGCATGATTTGAACGAGTATGATAAGTTGAAGTTGATATGTTATCCAAGGATGGCTGGAAGCGGTCAAGTAGGAGTGGTAGCAAATCTTTAGGGGGATATTTGTTCCGGAATCAGGCTTGACCTGACCTGATTGGCCCAAAGACCCCGGGCTCCAACTGGCTTGCATATCGGGTTCCTGTTCTCGGCCTAGTCTCAAGCTCGGGTCGAACCACCCATCCGTCGACTAGTTTCTTGGTCAGTGTCATTTGGTCATTCATGTCACTTTGGCCGAAGTTTATGATGTCAATGAATCTTGATGGCCTGGCCAAAAGGATGGTCAACAGCAAGGGCCTTCAGTCATACTTCAGGAGATTCATCTTCTCTAAACGAAGGCACTGGAAAAGTAAGCCCATCCCACAAGAGTGTCGAAAGGAAAACACACTCCAAAGCATGCAATAGAGTCTGGAGAAGAGGAAAAGTTCATTGAAAGTATAGGGTATCACTGTATTAGAGAAGGAGTCCTCGGATCTAACAAAAAAATTGACCATGTCGGGAAAGATACTATCGAAGATAGCTACCAATGTAAGTCAAGAGTCTACATATATTTAAGCCTCTCACAACATTTTAGACTGAAACCAAATTGGTTTGTCCTAAAAATACCAATGAAGAAGGATAGCCAATATCAAGGAAGCCTTCGTATCACCCTTAGGGAATCCAACAAAGCCAAGGCTGAACAAAACCCCCAAGGCCGGAGGTAAGCCAATCTACACCTATAAGTAGGACCCCAAAAGACCAAGATTGGGACCTGTGGTCCATTTTAAAAATTTGTAATCTAAATTGAGGAGGGAAACCCTAATTTCAAAATTGTATTGCGGAATTTTTCTAATTTCTTGTAATCTTGCTTCTCAACTAGCAATAAAGAGGATTCGAGAAATATGATCTTTGGTTTTTAAACTTAAGAGAATGGAGCATGACTAATCATAGCTATTAACTTTCTTAGTAACTAATAATGGATGATTTATATTCTACTTTCTTATTTTATCCATCCAAATATATAGTGCGAAACCCGAAGAGAGTAATTGCACCAATGGTAATAGTAATCTCTCCTACAGGTGAGTCAATTACTATTTCCAATGGAAGTAGCTCCCCACGGGAAGCTCATATCGAGTTTTTCCTCTCTTCACTAGGTTTCCCATTATAGTTCATAATAAAGTGCTAAAGTAGGATCGAGTAAAATGAAATCAAATGTATGTGCGGAAGCTTAGATGATGTGATATACTGTATTTGATATAATTATGCAAATAAATATTCAATGAGATTAATATTAAGATATCACAGACAAGCAATATGTAAATGTAGTAAATAAAAAAAAATGACATCAAGAATTTTTATACTGGTTCGGAGCACTGTCCTACGTCCAGTCCCGGACTCCTTTTGCAATTTCACTAGGAAATACCCTCACTTCACCTGAAGGAAAAGGTTTAAAAACACCCGAGCAGCAGAACGGGGATCTGAGCAGTAGAACGGGATTCCGTCTAATGGCCGGAGGGGATTTCTTGCCTGAGTAGCCGAATAGGACTTTATAATTACAACAATAGCTTTGACTACATATGTGTTCTGAATAATACAAATAAGTCACGCTTGAGTACATCCTTCCTATATCTTATTCTCAAATGTATGAAGTTATTATGAAGATTTAAGGGATGTAGATTGCTTTTGAATCAAGAAGTTTGAATGTAGAATCAACGATTCAAGGTAATGAAAGTAGTTTTGAGAGCTTTTGAATGCAAAGAATACAAAGAGAATAGAATTAGAAATTAGAATAAGAATCTATGATTTGGAAAGTGGTATTGAAGTGTTTTAATAGTACACAGAGAGTAGCAATCATTTTGAAGAGTTTCAATCAAAAGAAGCATCCATTTCTCTTGAATTTTGATTGAACCTTTTCACAAAAAGAAGGGTCTCTTCGCTGAAAATGACAGTTGGTAAACATCAGTCGACTGGTAAAAAATGATCAGTCAAGTGGTGAGGAAGATTGTGTACACGAATGTGCACAACTGCACAAAATGTGCCAAAAGCACCTACTAGTTGACTGGTGGTTTTATGACCAGTTAATGTTCTATGCTCCGAAGCATAGTTTGCACTTATGTGCATTTGTGTGTGTGTATATATATATATATATATATATGATCTTCGTGTATCTTCGTGTTAGTTTATAGTAATATATAAGGATAGATTTTAACATACTATAACACATCTAAGACACAATTAAATAAATAATCATATACTTGTGAACTTGCATATCACTTCTTGATCTTCCCTCTTTTCTTGTCATGAATCATAAACCCGTGAACTAACATTCTCTCGCTTTTTGATTGATGACAACCTCTTGTAGATAGTATCAAGGAGTATATTCCTCCCACTAACTAATGTGATATTTATTAATTCTCTCCCCTAGAATAAGTGGCTATAATATTTTCTTGCAGAAGCTTTTTAGTATATCAATCTCTCTTCCCCTTTTTCATCGATAAAAAAGAATAGCAGCAAGACAGAAACACCGTAAATACAACAGATTCTTTGATTTATCCCTTCATTTTAGATTTGTTTACAAAGATATTAGAGACACCGAAATAACCTTCTCTTTATTGTGATGTACATGCAAAAATATGACATATATATATATACTTTGTTACCCACTTTCTCCGTTAGGGTCCAATGGTTAGATGAAAGGTAACCATACCCAAGAGGATTTAATGGAACCTTTAAAAATGAAATTTTCATTATTAACTACTGAATTAAAATAATCATCGATATATTTTTCTTTGTTTTCTCTAATTTATAGGAACCCAAATACTTAAATAACTTCTATTGGTATTTCCTTTCGTCCTTCTAGATTTATTATAAATATCTCTAGTCATAGAACTACTCGAATTTCTATAAAAGTTGGTTCTTGGATTTACTAGTGCTTTAGTACTACCAGTGATATTTTTATTATATATAAAGCCATATCTAGTACTATTTCTATAATTAGTTTTATTACATCCTAAACCACTTTTGTCGTGTAAAGGTCGAGATCTAGATAAAATCATATTTAAATCATTTTGACCTTTATTAGATTATGCGAACTTACTTGTACGTTTTTTAATTTTGATTCCAAATTCGCGATTGGCATTTTCAAAAGAAAGTTTCTTATTTATTAAGTCATCAATTTCCCTATTAAATTAAGAATTCTCTTTCTTTAATGCACTGTTATTATTTTTGAGACGATCAATTCGAGATTCTCAATTATCTAAAGATGATTGTAATATGTTATTTTATCTTTTCAAATCACAAACTTCATTTGAAGAAAAATTCGTTTTCTTTTTCAAATGTAGTATATTGTTCAACTACAAAATCTTTAAGATTCATAATTTAGAGAAAAAACCATTTTGATTTTCTAAATCCATTTTTTCTTTTCTTAATTTCTGATTTTCGAGTTCAACTGATTTCATCTTCGCTAAAATAATAAAATTAAGTATCCCTAATTCATCATTATTTTTCATTAAAATTTGTAAATCAGAAACTAACTTTTTAATAGTCCTCATTTGTTGTAGCTTTGATTGTACCTGACTTGTTGCTTACTATATTTCGACTATATCCCTTTCTGGCCATTATTCTATCATGTTCTGATGATCAATAGAATACCTCGCTCTGATACCAATTGGGAAAAAAATGCTAGAGTGGGATCGACTAATATGGAACCAAATGTATGTGCAGAAGCTTAGATAATGTGATATACTATATTTGACATAGTTATGCAAGTAAATATTTAATGAGATAAATATTAAGATATCACATATAAGCAATATGTAAATGCAGTAAATAAAAATAAATGACACCTACATACTGGTTCGGACCACTGTTCTACGTTCAGTCCCAGATTTCTTCTGAAATTTTACTAAACAATACTCTCACTTCACCCAGAGGAACATGTTTAAAAACAGCCGAGAAGCAGAACGAGGATCTGAGCAGTAGAACAGAATTTTGCCTCAGCAGCCAAAGAGGACTGCCTGAGCAGCAGAACAAGACTTCACAAATTACAACAGTAGCTTTGATTATATATGTGTTCTGAATAATACAGATAAGTCACACTTTGGGTGCACTCTTCTTATAATCTTATCCTCAAATATATGAAGTAATTGTGAAGATTTGGAAGAAGTATATTGCTTTTGAATGAAGAAGTATGAATGTACAATATCATCACAAACTATTGACAGATTTATCGATGATTACATCGCAAAGCCAAGATATTACATTTATCAACAGCAACAGATCTAGATCGGCTCCCCTTCCTCCGCGTCTAGTCCTCTCACTCCTCTCCGCCGTTTCTTCCCCTGCGCCCCTTGTCGATGGTCAAAAGAAAGAATAAGAAAACGCGACTCAACTCTGGGTCTCGCTCTGATAAATCCAACACTAGATCTGGTCACCATTACAAGAAATTTGCAGCTGACCTTGAAGAAGATTTAGCTTCGATCGAATCTGATTCTTTGGAGTCTTCGTTACCACCATCTGGCCTAGCTTCTACTGAAGCGTTGGTATCTCTTCTTCGTGAAATACCTATGGCTCTCAATCTGATGGTTGAGCTTCCACTAATATCTGAAGCAACTGCAATCTCCTCAATGATCGCTGCAGCTAACTCTTCTTGGCCGACTTCTCAAGGCACGTCACTTCGTCAAATGGTTTTGAGTGAAAGTGATAGTGAATCTGCGGTTTTAGTGGAGACCGCTGTGAATGATAATGTCACCGCTGTGAACATAAATGTTGAAGGTGATGTTGTGCCAACTGTGCTAGTGCATGAGAACCATGAGATTGATGAATGTAATGAAGTTCCTACTGTGGTGAATGTGCCACAAGCTTGCACACAAGATAGTCGGTAGAATGCCAAGTCCACAATGTCTAACTGGAAATCACTTTTTGAAACACTACCTAACATTGCCGGAGCTTACGAACCTATACACTTCTCCATCCCTGATACTGTCTCCGGTCCAGCACCACCATCTAAAATACTTAAGGAAGCAGAAAAACTTTTGGAAAGATCATATTGTTGGTTTCTTTTTAGATTCAACATTTCAAAATTTTGATATGCGAGAAGCGTGTCGTGGAGCTTGGCGGCTACACGGGCAACTATGGATCACTCATGTCAATGGAATGTTCTACATGAAATTCTCATCTATCACAGAAAAGCATAGGGTATTAGATGCAGCTCCAGCATTAATTAGAGGCAAGCCGTTTATAGTCACGCCTTGGTATGCTTCTGTGGATAGAGCACGTGACCAGGTCCTATCTATCCCGATGTGGGCTCAATTCAACAACGTCCCTTTATCTCTGCAACCTCTTATTGGGCTCAATTGGCTTGTGTGTCACATCGGCAAGTTAAAATGGTTTGACTCTAATACGGTAGCAAGGAGAAACCTTGTTTTTTGCGAGAACATTGATTGAAGTGACTTCAGATAAGCCTCTTCCAAAGCAAGTGAAGGTTTGCATTGGATAACATATTTATTTTGTTGATGTGACATACAAATGGACACCTGATATATGCAGTCAGTGCAAATCCTTTGGTCATATTAAAGAGAAATGTACTGCCTCGAGTGACAGTATCCAGACTGAGAAAGTTCCACTACCTCGTGCCCCTCCTACGATTTGGGTTCCTAAAGTTAAGCTTGTTGTTATTCCTCCTGCTAGTAATTCGGATGGTGCTGGAAAGACTGATAAAGTGCCAACTACTGGACAAACTTTTGATTGGAACAAAGTAGAAAGGATTCTGACGCACAATAACACAAGTATGAATCAAAAGTTGAGTGCAGGTTCATTCTACATTCATGTTGATAAGGCTGATGTGACAAGGAAGTTAATGTATCAAGCGGAAAGTGGAGGGCTTATATTAGCAAAAAATGGCGAGGATGGTAAAAACAACAAGCAAATACTCTAGGAATCAGGTTGGGACAGAAGTCTACTATATTCAGAGATCTCTCCTTTTTTTGCGACTGATCTGGCTACCCATTTTGTTGAGGCCATGCTGGAAGTATCACTAGGTGATGCTATTGGTGACTAGTTTCTCTGACAGCGCTTAGTAATCTAGGTATATTTTCTTAGCTCCTGTAACTCTTTTATATGCAAGTGGCGGAAGGACCGCCTTAAAAACCTTAGTTGATTGTTAACCCCAATCACATGTGCTTCATGTATTTTATTATTGGTTATAATAAAAGGTGTGTGCGATCACCTTAAAAACTGGTCGACTTTGCCAAAAAAAAAATTATGAATGTAGAATCAACGACTCAAAGCAGTGAAAGTAGCTTTAAGAGCTTTTGAATGCAAAGAGTACAAAGAGAATAGAATCGAAAATTAAAATAAGACTTAGAAGTTGGTATTGAGGTGTTTAAATAGTATACGAAGAGTAGCAATCAATATTTGTGAAGAATTTCAATCAAAAGAAGCATCCATTTCTCTTGAATTCTGACGGAACCTTTTCACGAAAAAAAGTGTCTTTTCGCTGGAAATGACAGTCCGTAAACATTATCGACCGGTAAAAAAGATCAGTCAACTGGTGAGGAAGATCGTGTACACAAATTTGCAGTGCACAAAAATGTGTCAAATAACACCTACCTGTCGACTGGTGGATTTATGACCAATCGACTGGTTTGTGCTCTGAAGCACAGTTTGCACTTGTGTGTATTTGTGTATATATACGATCTTCGTGTATCTTCGTGTTAGTGTATAGTAATATATGATGATAGATTTTAACATACTATAACACATCTAAGACACAACTAAATAACTAATCATATACTTGTGAACTTACATATCACTTCTTCTTAATCTTCCCTCTTTTCTTGTCATGAATCAAAAACCCACGAACTAACATTTCACTTCCTTCCCAGAAGAGCATCATCCCCTATAGAAAGGGTTGACAATACCACATACGTTGAAAGTCCAAAAACAAGCGTTGATATCCTTTAAGGGTATGTCAAATGGTTTTCAATTCTATAGTGGGAATAAGTCACAGGATGTTAATCATTTCTGTGGCTAGCAGTTTCTTCGTTCAAAGATAATTTTGAAGTGTTAACCATTTCTATGACTAACAATAGGTATTCGTGATTTTTCGACGGCTTCCAACGACCTGTCAAAATCCGTCGGAAGCCATCGCCCCTACCTGTTGGAATAATAAGATTTTCTAGTAGTATCTTCAGGATTATCGAACTCACATGCAAAACAATAATTTAGAAAATATCATGCATATTAGGATTGAGTACTATTTTGTAATCATGAGTTTCTTCATTGAATTAGTAAATAAATGTATAACTCCCAGTCTGGTTAGGGTATTTAATTCTGTGATGGTATACTAATCACTGTATTTAACGAGTCGTTTATTTCCAATTAGTGAATTGTTTTTTTTTTCATTCTCCAGTTTTACTAGTATTTCTAACATGTCTTACTTTCGAAATGACACTGTAATTTAATTTAATGTTGTTTTCAGTAGCATTGACTTGTTTTAGTCATGGTAATTTTCCTATCGGAATTTCCATTTTAATTTTGTCATATTTCCCAATTTGCCGAAACGGTTGCTTTATATTTGCTAATTTATAGTATTTACATTGACTTATCTTCACGTTGGTTGTCTTAGGGGCTTTTCACATATATGTCTATTTCATTCTACAATATTTTATCCAGTATAGGTCAAATATTGTGATTTCTATCATTGTCCGGGAAAGTTCCCTAAAATCTTGTTTTCAAACGATTTTATTCAAAAAAAAAAAAAATCTCAAGTTTACCTTTAGCTCGAAAAAAGCATTGCAAGATTATAAAAAAAAATACCCTGCCAAAATTTTGAATAAGAAAGCTTACTTTAGTTTTTGTGTTATATACGTATATGTTGATATAAATACATTGTGACCAGGGTTAGCTTCGTAACTTTGCCTGCCTACAATCCGTACAAATATAAGATAAAAGAATGTCTATAAAGTGTAGAATTTTTATCACTTTTCAATTATTTTTAAATGGTTACTGAGACATTGTGGCACGATAGAAAAACAAAATGTTTAATTTAAACTAAATTTATTTATTTACAATAGAACCAGACAAGATTACATAAGTCTCCTAACTAAATACAGCTTAAAAAGTCAACTAAGACATAAACTAACTAGAAAGACATGGAACATCTGGATTTACTTCAGCAAGTTTTCTTCCACTGGCATTAAGGCAGTATGTATTCACATATTTTCCAGACGATGAAGTAATATTAACATTTTGAAAGGTGATTCCTTTGCAGCCTACAGTCCGACTACATGCTAATTCAATGGCAGGATCTTCTATGGAATTTGAGCTCCCCTTTGCATTTATAAACCCCACATCACTCACTTGAACTGCAGAAGTCTGTTATATTCAATTGAGTTGATAAAATAAATATTTATAAACAAATTAATTACAGACGAATCGTATAAGCAGTAAATGGTTCATAAAAATACCGAGTTTCCGCAACCATGCCCGCCATCACAGTAGTACTGATCAATTATTATAGGTTGTTTGACGGAATCAAATGTAATATCTTCAAACAATATGCCTCTAGCATAACCAGAACCTCCCTTGAAAAAATAAATGTTTAACATCATAAGTATGGTTAAATTAAAATCAATATATAAAGGTAAAATGAAAGGTTATACTACCTGCCATGTTTTAACCCTATCACCATACATTGTATTGTAAAAGTTACATTCTTGAACCCTTATGTTCTCCACTTGTGCTTCTTCTCCGTCTTTTCCAAGACTACCAACACTGACATATGTATACAATTAGGGATCAAATAGTCATTAATCCATATAAAATCAATTAAAATGTGAAAATAGATATATTACCTAATGCCATGACCAGGTCCACATTGTACATTGCTAATGTTAAGATTAGATGTGCCAGAAAGGATAGCAATGCAGTCATCACCTGTATGCATTATGCATTTGAATCATTTGTCGTCATGCAGTTCTTTGAATCAAATGAAAATGAATTGATAAATAAGTACCAGTTGCAATATTAGAATAGGTGATTTGAACAGTCTGAGACTGAGCGATCAGGATCCCATCTGTGTTTGGACTGTCACCAGGAGCGGTGATGTTGATATTATTCAAACTTACACCTGAGCAACCATGGATTGTCAAGTGTTTTCCAGCACTGTTAAGAGAATTTATGTAGCTTATGGTAACATCTTGGCTATTCATAACACTTAACGCGGTATAAACAAAAAACAAACTGTGTCAACTTCCAATTATATTAACCGTGTACTCATCCAAATCAAAAGAAGCAGATACTTACATAAGGAGCATTACCACATCCCTATATTATTAATAACGGAGTAGTCAGATGTAATCATTCACATATAATTCAGCTCTGAATACAAAATTATAATGAAAACATAAAATAAAATTGATAAACATACTCCTTTTCTTTTACAGTCCCACCAAACTGAGCCTTGTCCATCAATGATTCCGTCACCATCTATCATAATACCATTTATGTCATGTAAAGTGATCCACTTAAGATCCTCATTCGACCATATACCATTTGGTGCGATTATCTTTCCTGCAATCTACAGTCAAAATGCATGTTATTGTATCTCAATCTAATACGGTGAGTGAATTGTTTTAAGTGGTTTAAGTTTGTTACCTGAAAATGCATTTTTGATTTGCATGGACCATATAAATCAATCTTGTTTAAGAAAAATGTTTTTCTGGATGGAATCAAAAGTGTTGGATTATTCCCATTAGTGCATGCCGCTCTCCACGCTTTTAGAAATGCCTTCAACATTCATAAATTGGAATATCAGTTAAAAATGTCGCTATAGAATTCATACGGAAAAAAAATTTGAAAATATAAAATTTAAGTGCAAATACTCACTTGAGTGTCATCTGAACTAGAAGTTGCTTTAGCTCCATACACTACAAGAAAAATACCCTATTGCAACTAGCTATTTGCAACCGGCCTCAAATGTCAGTTGCAGTAAGTGATATTTAGCAACAGACCTTTCGTAGCTGTTGCAATAGATAAGATTTAACAACAGGCTTTTCCTTCCTGTTGCGAAAAGCATATTTTTTGCAATAGTGCTTTCAAGCCTGTTGCGAAAACATACTTTTAGCAACTGCTCTTTCATTCCTGTTGCAGTAGACATATTATTTGCAACTAGACTTTCAAACCAGTTGCAAAAATTATATATTTAGCAACTGTTTTCACCAGTTGCAATAACTGTAATTTTTTTGCAACAGGTAAAGCCACTTGCAGAAAATATACTTTTAAAAATTATTTTTCCCCAAGTAATATTCGGTTATAATATAAGAAGTATAAGCATAATAGTATGTATACATATACACACACACACATATATACATATATACACAATTAATAATTGGCAAATATAATTAATATTATATCATTAAAAAAATATTATTTAGTGATTACTATTAATTAGTATTAAATGTTAAACAACTAATATATATATATATATTTAGTACTCAATTTAATAGTTAATAATAAATTTTTAGTATTATATATAAAGTGATATCTATATTTGATAATTAAGTAATAATAATTAATAATTAACAAATAACAGTAATAATAAACATTTAAAAATAATAAAATATCTCGGTAGAAATTGATAATGTAGTATTTTTTAATATTTAACTATTATCAATTAATGATTAAGATTAATATTTAGTAACCAATAATTAATAGGAAATTAATATTTACTAATTTTTAATAAGGAATTAATATTTAATATTTCTTTTGAATTTGTAATCAATCGGGAGCTAGTCCAATTTGTATGTTAGAAATGAAATAAAATTTTAAATTTAAAGTTTAAGTTTGGTCGATCGATGTCACACGGTATATCTAATTTTTTGACTTTGAAGTTCGAGATAAAATAAGTTTTTGAATGGATAGGCAACTGATAATTGTCGCTAATAATAAATTTTAAACATTATAATATGTGGAGTGCAAAATATTCCATCCTGAATTGGGAAAAAAAATATCTCGGTAGAAAATGGGCAAACTTCGTTCACCAGTTCACGAATTCCCGCTGTACTTTTCATTATCCCTCCATGCTTTTCATTATTCCGCTTTGCGAGGGATGAAAAATTCAGGCTCCCTCCAGTTCACGAACAGAAAAAAACAAACGCTGTAAAAAAAAACCGACATTCTCATGGCTTCCAGAAAATACCAGCAGAATTCATCATTTCCCCTCTCTTTCCAGTCGTCTGACCTTCCACCATGACCTCCGTTGGCGCTCTCTTCCCTTCCAGCCCGTCCTCCTTCAGCATTACCCCATCCGGACCCGCCCGACTCCACTGCGCTATACTTCGACGGAAATTACCCCGGTTTCGACTTCAACTGACACAGTAGCGCCGAGCCCATCTTTAAATCCTCTTCCTCCCCCAATCGATGACGATGGATTTCAGATGGTCAAATCTCGCCGGAAAACTCGTCATCCTCTGGCCGGCTTGAGGCAGTCTAGCGATTCAACGGTAACAGCAAGTACTTTCCCTAAATCTAATTTCTCTAAACCACCCTCCTCGCCGTCGTTTGCTTTTGAGAATTATTTGCCCGGTTTGTTCTAAGTATTGGTATGGCTTTCAGAATTAGATATACGATTCCAGTGTCTGAAATCAATATTGAGCTTGCTCATTATGACAGTAAAACTACTGCAGTTGCCACTATGGCATTCTCTTCTAAGAGAAAGATGAAAAAGCACATTTCTTGAGAGGAAAATTTGTTCCTATTCCTTGTTATTTGTCCAAAAGTATCAGTGGTTTTCAGTGTATTTTTATGCGGTAAAGGTTTCCTCTTCTGTATTCTTAATTTTTAATCAATCTGTTTTACATATGAGAGACAAACTAGTCAATAATAAGTTTTCCATTAGTACTTATTGGTGAATTGAGTAATTATTCACGGTTAAGTGTCGAACATTTGATTAGCGCATGTTGCCCAATTTTCCTAGACGCTTTGGCCTTCTGACCTTAGCTCTTCAGTTTTGCGTGCTTTATAAATGATGGCCTGCATTAGAGTTGCACCACTTTGATCTATCCCCATGTTGTATTTGCCACGAGTACCTGATTTTCTTTTAACTTCATTTCTGAACACAAATACACGTGCATTAATATGTACATGAATGCCTTCTTTATAACAGTGTTGTTGGGAGAATTGATGTTAAGCCACATTAGGATCTACACACAATTGAAAAAAATTGGAATTTCAGTTGCTTTACTATCAGCGCCTGTACATATATTTCATGATGATTATTGGTACACGGAACCATGATGTATATGTTGCTGGGACTATTTTTCTTTACTTCCCTAGGCCAATAATCTTATGTGTGGTTCATTTTATGGTTACTTAACATATGGTTCGTAATCCTTATTTCGGTTATCTTCCATGGTTAGGTAGATCATAACAGTGTGCATTATTTCTATATAGGTATATTTTGAGTTTAAAAGTTGTTTAAATTTGCATTACTACTGCATATAAAAGTTCCAATTATATACGAGGCCATTGCTTGAAATTTGATGTTGTATGTTGGCAAAGTTGAACTTAAAATAAATATAAGATTTTCAGTACTTCTTTAAGCATTCATAGATTCTTTTGATTTCTAAATTCAAGTGATTATTTTGACATAAATATTGCTTTTTGTATAGTTGTGTACATATTTATTTTAATTCTCTTCTATTTATGGATAAACTGTTACCATTGGGGTGTATAATTTGCACAATAACTTTTGACTAATTTTTTTCAGATCTATCGGCATATATGTCTCCATCATTGTTCCATCTAGATTTTCCAACTTATCGGACATAATATCTTCTTGTACTCTTTATCATGATAAAGTGCATGAGCCTTATCTTCGGAAAGCAAGCAGTGATTCATGGCTTTCTGTTGGAATTTTTGAAGCAATAGATGGAAGGTTCAGTAATGGCAGAACTATCAAAGATATCATTTGTAAGTGTGTTTCCATATGCATGTTCAAAAACATTACTCTGGACTTTATATAAAACGCTGGTCATTGCATAACAGATAATGTTGTTATTAAACATTTTGTTCAAGATGAAGGACAAGTTCAAGATGCAGGACAAGTTCATTGAATATTGGTGAGACGCTGAAGCCTTTGTATTCATAGAAATTGGAATTACTTGCGTGGACATGCAATAGTTGTATTTATTTTTTATTTTTTATTTTTTCTAATAGTACATGGTTCACATTTATGGAAAAAAGGATCTGGACAACAATATTTTGTTTAAAACTTCTTTACGTGCGCAGCGAATCAGGTAGCAACCGAAAGCCACAAATGGATTAGGTAATATATATTGTTAATTATTAATAGTGACCAACAGTATTTGAAATCTTGCATTATTTTTGTTAAGAATAAGAAACACTGTATCTTCTGGGTTTGAATCCATCACCACTAGAACTTCACTTTAGGGGATCTTACAGCTCACGATCGATCACATTTTTTTTTGGGGCATTGTTAAAATTTTCGTACATCATTATAATTCTAACTTAATATTTTATTTATTTTAAAGAAAAACAGGTCCGCTTTTGAGTTGGATGTCCATTTTAATCAATGTTTTTTATTATCTTAATATCATTTGGAATTGTATTTAGTTTTTTTTTGGGTAGCAACAACATTCTTCTCTTCAAGATGAAGGAAAAGCTCACTGCAATTGATTTTGGTCCCCACCAGGTAATTTACTTTCGTTTTTTGTTAAGGAAGTATCATATATTTGTTGAAACAAGTCAGTCAAAAAAGTTGGATTTTGCAGTGTTGCACATCAATGGGTTGCAAGGAAGTACAGAAGGTGTTGTCGGTTCTAAGCTTCTATTTAATGTAGAGTTCGCTAGAGTGACATACATATTCCTGGATAGGCATGTACATGTTCATGACCGACAACAAACTTGGATCATGAACTGCAGATTTGTTCTAGTGAACTGATGATATTTATTCTCTTGTTATAGCATATGTATGATAGAGTAGAAATATGATTAGAAAATACTCTATTCAAATAAAATGTGTTGTATGAGAGAAGAAATTGTTATACATGAATGATGTATGAAAATTGTAGAAATTTTTGTTGTAATTGTTTGTACTGTTAAATCTTTGTTAAAATAATTTTTTTATCTGTTTATTTCATTCTGTGGTATACACTATTACTAAAACGAATACATTTAATATATAATATCTATAAGCTGTAATATTTTTTTTATAGCTTTATGAATCTATTGCAACTGGCATACACTGTTGCAAAAGGATCTGTTGCAACGGAAAAAGTCTGTTGCAAAAAAGTCTACCGCAACATCTTATTGCAACAGGCGGAAAATGTTGCGAACTTTTAGCAACTTGGGCTATACCAATAGGTGCTGGTCTGTTGCAATTGGTCTACTGCAACAGATATTGTCTGTTGCGAAAAGTGTTTTTTGTTGTAGTGATAGTCTAAAACATTGTAGACTGCTCCATTTGCACCAAATATCACACATGTTATACACAGTATCATTAGCGTATTATTAGCAGTACCCTACAAAACATGACATGTTAGAATATAATGTTGGTATTATAGTACGTAGACTTTGATAATTACTAGTATACTTCTCACCCTATCCATTACTGGCTTATTTATCTTGCAAAGAAAAAATTGTCTTTTCTCAAGGTAGTGAAAATGTTGTTTTGGCGACTGTAATTTATAAGCAGCATAAGGTTGACCACATGATATGTCCTAATTTACTTCAGGACACTGCAACCAAAATAGATTTAGGTAGCCTGGAGCATAAATGTATAATTTTAACAAAATATGTTAATAAATCCTGAATTACAAATAGTTGATTTCACAAAACAATATCAAAATCTGCTAAATATAAATGAGAGTGTAATTATACACACTTTAATAAAAGAAGTAATATATCAGCCATGCACATAACAAACGTGTATCAGTTCCTATTAATTAAATTTGTTACCAACATTAAAAATACTTGTCATATGTACAATTTATGGCCGATTGTGAAAATACACATCACATATAAATAATTCATGGCAAGCAAGTAATGTGACCATATAAGGTACAATCGATTGTTCCATGTTTGTGGAAATAATCGTCTACATAATTATTTAAAAAATAGTTCATTTCATTATATTTTGGAGTTTCTCTTTTAGTTCCAATTCTCATTTTATTTACTTCTAAAAAACTTGCTTTTTTCCGGGGAGTATAGTTATAATATTTTTCTGTAGGCTGTAATTTTTAAGCATAATTGCAAGGTTGATCACATGATAGCAAGGGCGGATCTAGCCCTGGGCACAACCGGGTTGCAGCCCAGGGTAAACCCAGAAAAAAAAAATTCTTCAAAGCACAACCAAACCCAGCCAAAAACTGAACGAAAACTGTGTGTGCTCCCTGTTCTTCTCCCAGTTTCTCATATTGTGAATTACCCATATAAAAGAAAGAAACCGCACCTTTCAATGCCGACTGCTAATTTAGCTCAGTATCAAAGATTAACTAGGTGATTGTTTTCTCTAATTGATTGTTAAACTAACTAATTTTTTTCTAGTAAACACCGGCGTTAAAGTCAGCCCACCTCTGTGTTAATTTCTTGTAATAACCCGAAAATCTGGGCCAATTTAAAATTTTTATTTCGGCAATTTTAGCGAATTTTGAATATTTAAAATAGATTATTTTAAATAATATCGACGAGAAATTTATTTTGAATATAATTTGAACGTATATATTTTTACGCGTCGTTGTTAGAATATAAATATTTATATATAATTATAAATAGAATTGAAAATGGCGCGGTAGTTCGATAATTCGATTT